>JAOWBR010161304.1:0-12268 GCA_028571145.1 Dionaea muscipula
CTCCAAGTAATGAGTGTAGAGCCTGAGCCTCCTACATGGATGACACCGATCATTCAGTACTTAAGGGACGAAATTCTTCCTGCTGACAAAGACCAGGTAAGGTCCCTGAAAATTAAAGTCGCAAGATTTTGGCTTATTAATGGGATCTTGTACAAGCAACTTTATCAACATTCGTGCGCTCGATGCTTGACTGAGGAGGAGGCCCAATATGTCATGGAGGAAATCCATGAGGGCGCACGCGGAAGTCATCAGGGCAGAAATACCCTACCCTACAAGATCAGGAGGCAAGGATATTTCTGGCCCACATTAGAGAAGACCGTTGAAAACTTTGTACAAAAGTGCATAACTTACCAAAAGTTTGCCAGGAAGCAGCGACGACCCTCCACACCACTCATGCCTATTATGAGTGGTTGACCTTTTGCTATGTCGGGCATCGACATCCAGGGTCCGTATCCCATGACCCCTGGAGGAAAGAAGTTTCTAATCGTAGCAATTAACTATTTCACCAAGTGGGTGAAGACGGAGCCCACAGTGCGCATTACTGGAGCAGATGTAGAATCCTTCCTATGGAAGAGTATTCTATGACGCTTTGGAGTTCTCAGAGCCATCGTTACCGACAACGGAACTCAATTTGAGGACCAGAAGTTCGAGGACCTATGTCGCGAATACGAGATCGAGCATAGATATGCATCGATCGCGTATCTGCAAAGCAACGGCCAGGTCGAGGTGATGAATCATACGCTGTTGGAGGGGCTTAAGGCCCGAGTTGAAAAGGCTAAGGGCAGTTGGGTGACCGAATTACCCACCATCTTATGGGCATATCGGACGACCCCTCGGACCATAATAGGGGAAACCCCATTTAGCTTAGCCTTCGGAGTTGAAGTCGTTGTTCCGGTAACGGTCGACATGCACTCTTATAGAGTTGATCATTTCTCTCGAGAAGAGAATGATTCTGAACTCTTGAATTGCTTGGACGCACTTAAAGAATGAAGGGAGCGAACAATGCTGCGCATAGCGGCTTACCACCAACGAGTGGCGAAGTACCACAATGCCTGAGTAAAGGGCCGAAGTTTTCAAGTGGGAGACTTAGTTCTCCGTGACGCTAGATTTGAAGGTGCCAACGCCCCATCCAGAAAGTTAGCCCATAACTGGGAGGGGCCTTACAAGATAACTGAAGAAGTACGACCAGACACCTATCGCCTCCGAACTCTTAATGGAAGAGATGTCTCCCGTACCTAGAATCTCCAGCATCTGAGAAAGTATTACCAGTAATGTAAATTGTCATTGTAAATATGTGATCTCCTTTTTTGCTTTTCTGAACTTTTGATATGTACATATTTGTTTGATATCAATAAAATCTGGGACTGACTTGACCGTCGGAGCGGTCCCCCAAGGGAAACCCCCTTGGGACCCCGCTGATGCTTTTTGTTACCTTAGCGCAAGTCCCATGATATCAGATCATCTAATCCTGCCTCAGGGTGCGTATACCTATCTCGAATCAGATATCGAACTTCTAGAGATTTACAGAAGGGAAGTAAGATGCTATTTTATTTTTCACTTGGATATTTGCTGATTATTTACTGACACCTTAGGAGATTGATGTCGGGTTTGTCCCGAGGAGTTCGGTGGGTGACATTGGGTTCTCCTTGTTCTGATCCGCATGACGTAGGTTTATCCCGAGTGACATGATGCGGATCTGTTCTCGTCCATCCCGAGCGACATGACGCAGAATTTGTCTTGTGTGGCATATATTTTGCGTAGTTTTGGGGTGACAGGAGTTTTCTTTTGTAGATTTATGGTTATATATGGGGGCCTTTTCACCAATTGATTAGTATTTGTCTCATTTGGATGAAGAATACTGCCCTAATTCAACAATAACGTGGAGCAGAGAATTATAGACTAATAATTGGCCCTTGAGCCATATGTGAAGTCTTGGAGGTGACGCGAGTATATCTCGATCGACACATGAAGACTGAAGAAGCCTTGGGTATAATCCAAGAGATGCACGTTACGACCAGAACCCGAACGGATCTACCTTGGGCGCTCCGAGAAGACTACGTATATACGAGTCTATCTCAAATGACCCGAGGAGACCAAATTAATGAAGATTTATTCCAAAACAACACGATGCAAGTTTATCCCGACAAATATCAGGGAAGGCTTGACGTCTGGAAGACCATTGACGATGACGTTCCGGCCATCGAGCCACCCCTTTGAATTATGATGATGACATTCCGGCCATTGAGCCGCCCCTTTGAAGTATGACGATGACGTTCCGGCCATTGAGCCACCCCTTTGAAGTATGACGGTGACGTTCCGGCCATTGAGCCGTCCCTTGAAAGTTTGGCAACGATGTTTGGCCATTGAGCCATGTCACGTTGACCTAACCATGGTTTATAAGCAAGATCACCATAATGCTTTGGTAATTTAACTAGGCATATGGATGACAAAAGGCGGTATAACACAAAACTATGAATGAAAGAAGAGTTGCTGAATTTCATTAGCAAAGAGAAAGGATTACATGTACAAGTCAGGTCCCAATGCCTCTGCTAGACATGACCTAGACAGAGAAACAGACAACTGAATCTCCCTAACAAAGGGGATACAAAAGAAGGAGTTAGAAGATGCTGTCAGAAACGGCTTCAACCGTATTTCAAAAAGGAGATTGTTGAAGCCTGTTAGTAATCCAAGAGTACACCAAGAGGGGGGTGAATTGGTGTTTTAAAATTTTAGGAAGTTTAACACAAGGTTGCATATTTCTATAGGAGGAGTTGACTCCTCCCTTAAATGCGGAATATAAAAACAACTTGTAAGTTAAGCAATCAACCAATATGCAATAGAGTCATGCTGAAAACGATTCCTTTCATTGAATAGGATGCAAATCAGTACATGCACAAAGTGATAGCAATGACTCTCTATCACCAACTCAAAGTATAGGCAAAACTCTCCTATACCCCTAACCAGGTAATGACTCTCCTAGCTAGACTCGATGTGGGCAAAACACTCCCACACCCAGCTCGATGAAGGCAATGACTCTCCTCCACCCAATCCTACAGTGGAAAAATTCTCCACTTTGGACAAACTTAAATTCCTAACTCAAGGAATCATAATCAACAAAAGAAAAGTAATGTTGAAGGGGTATGCCTCTCTAGACTAGGCAAATATTCAAAGTAAATCAACTACTAGAATGCAAACACTTTACTTTAATGTCAAACCTGTCTTTCCAGATGGATCAATCGTGTGGAAATCATTGGAAAACAATAGAAGTGATGGTTTGCAAAATCCGAATACTTGCTAGCACTTGTTCTTTGAAATCCTTGAAGGATGATCACTTGAATGTTTGAAAAGTGCGTGCTTAGCAAGTCTGATGATGCATCAATAATATAGACGAAGTTCCCATATTGAAAACAAGAGAAAATTGTTCACATAATATCCTCAAAAGATTGCATCAATCAGACTTGGAAAGATATGAAATATATCTCATTAAAACTCAAACTTTCTAAAATAAAATATCCTCTTCAAATCTTCTGTAAATCTCTATATCTAATGATATTATGTCATAAAATATCATTCAAAATATGTCTCAAATCAGTTAAAAACATAATGTATAAGAATTAAAAACATATGGGCAGATTTGTGAAATTCCAGTGAAAATCCAAAATTACCTAGCAAGAGGAGGGGTCGACTCCTCGAGCTCTTCCAGTGACATGAAAAACTATTTTGCTAAAACTCAAGGTTATGTGTGTGTGTGAATATTGATCCTCTATAAGACTGATCTAAGCATCAAAATAAAGTGTAATACATCCTTACATAGGATCCTAAGCATTGTGACAAGACACATACGAATCTTCAACATCTTGATGACTTTCTTGACAAACTTCTTCTTCGTTGAAAGTGAGGGATTGACTTTAGCTTAAAAATGAATTCCCTCAACTTATCATGCTTCTATCTTCTTCATCCATTGAATGCAACATATGATTCACTCGTTCATTACTTCTGGTACATCATAGCAACTTGACAAATTCTTGATCATCAATCTAGCTCATGATCCAAGGACAACTTAATGATGTCTTGAAACCTGTCACTTAAACATGGCTAAAACAAACCAAGAATCAACCATATCAAGTGTTTGTTATCATCAAAACATCAATCATCAAGAGTCAACAAATTTCCCCTTTTTTATGATGACAAACACTTGATGCATTTAAAAACATATGCATGGTCAAAAATCATAAGTGACAGATTCAAGTTAAACATGGTTCACACAAAGTATTATCATCAAAGTCATAAACAATAGCTACTAGACAAAATACTTCCATATCTTCTCTTAGTCATATCCATCCACTAATGAAAACTAAAAGATCAGAATCACAACTAAGCAGTAAGGATTAAAACCAACAAAAGTAAGTTAAGATTCTAGTAATCAAGACTTTGGATGTACTCCACCAGATATTTGGGACGAGCAGGCGCATCCACATGCTACTCATTCAACATTAAAATGTATCTAATTTTCTCCCTTTTGGCATCAACAAAAAGACAATACGCACAAAAAGCTAGGGAATCAACATTTAGAGCATGTAATGCAATTAAAAAGTCATGATGCATCAATCATAATTGTGGTAATGGATATTAAAATGAGCAATGGAAATGTGTAGAGCAATGGAAATTTCAATGAAAAGAAAAAGATCAGAATGTTTCAGAAATTTGATTAAGTACAGAACATGGTCAAAGTTTGGGCATTGGCTAGCAAGTGAAATCCTATGGTTTGGGTTGATCTGAGCCTCGCTTGGTTCTAGACCTCTGCTGGAACTGATCTCTGCTGGCCCAAGCTAGGATCTGTTCTTACTATCATTTATTTATATCTAACTATACAATCAAGCATGCATCATCATAACACTAAACAATCAAACCCTAACAAATCCCCCCTTTTTGATGATGTCAAAACTTGAATGAATGATCAGAGAAAAGCCAAACCAAATTTACATATCTTTAAAAATTTCCAAAATATTTGAGAATGTCAGTGAATCAAACAACAACATATGAAATGAAAGTCAATGCCAATGGAGAGATAAAGATAAAGACTTGGAATGTTTCACCGTCTCCATGGCTCTCTGTGTTGTTGTTGTTGATGATGAGATTTATATTGGTGTTTTTGCTGGATATGTTGAGGAGGAAGTTGAGGTGGAACCGGGGTGTAGTACTCCACATCAGGAAAGATGTCATTGTTAATGAACTTCCATGCCTCAAATGCAATATCTTCAGGCCATCTTGGCCAAGATCCATCCTTGAAAAGCCTCATGAACTCTGCAGTGCTTTCCGTTTGTGTAACCCTGCTCCTATCTGCTCTTGTAACAACTCTTCTCTTGTTGAGGGATTTCGTCAATGTGTTCAACACAGGCTTTCCTTTATCCTTGCTTTGATAAAAATAGAAGAAGGCATCCGATATGTTTGCCTGTTTCCATCTCTTAGCATTAAAGAACAAATACCTGAATTCTTCAAAATCATGCTTTATCAATAGTGGATGAGAGGTCTTGAGAATGACATTGGATCCTTCAATGAATTCCTCCCCCTGTGCAGATTTCTCCCCCTTTCTTGCAGATTGCTCCTCTTTTCTCTGAAACCCTTCCCACTTTTTGGTATCATGCAAAAAATCTAAGAGGGAAGTGGTCAGAGTGGCAGTGTTCTTTGCTTGCTCCTCTTGAGATTTGATCATCACAATCAGAGCATTCTCAACACCTTTCATTCTTTCATCATTCTCATCAAATCTGTTTTTCACATTCTCAGCCAAAGAATCTACCTTTTATTCCATGTGCTTCTCACATATCTCAATCTTGTTTTCTAGAACTCTGCAGTTGTCTAGATTTGTTGTTGAAACATCAATGATCTTTTTGTGCAAAAAGTCTCTGTTGGTCTTCATGGATTCAGGGATAACTTTAAGAAGATTAATCATTCGTTGCAAACTCTCTGCTTGAACCTCTGAATTCTCTTCAAATCTGAGTACAGTCTGGCACAACTGACCCTTCAACTTCTTGTCATGAACTCAAAAGTGCCCAGGAACTTCATGATGTCCTGTAAGCCTTTGTTCTGTTCTTCACTGGTTTTCAGCATACATCTAACAGTATGCTCAAAACGAGCAAACATGTCAATGTAATCTTGATTTGTTGCTTGAGGATCTTCTGGAAGTGGTTCTTCAATGAAAACTGGTTCAGAGCTTAAAGAGGGCAAGGAGTCATGAAAAACAACCAGCTCCTTCCCATTCACATCTTGTTCCTTGTCCCTAGATGCTGTTAGGACAGCATCATCCTTGGGAATCTCAATCTCAGCATCTGCAACATCAACAACATCTTCCTCTTCCTCATCAATGATCATCTTCCTTTTTGTTTTCTTGGCAGATTTCCTCTTCCTGGTATAGGTCTTGGCCTTCTTTGCTTTTGCAGTAGCTTCTGCCTCTTCCTTGTCAAGCTTTGCTGCCAATTCAGCAATCATTTCAAGCTCTATCTTTTCAGCTTCATCCTCTATGATCTTATTTGCAGTATTTTCAATTGCAATTTGAACAAGAGCCTCCAAATTCTCTTGATCAAGCTGCAAGATGTCCTCACCATCTTTAACAACCATCACTGTGCTTTCATCAATAACAAAGTCATCTTTCTGCTCTTGTTTTATCACTTCAACCTCCATTATATCATCTTGATCATCAGCCTCTTCATGAATCAGATCTGTGGAGGAGGTTTGATACTTGTGGCTTAGAAGCACATCATCTTCATCAACTTCTTGTCCACTCCTGAGAACCTCAAACCTTGAACTTAAAGGAGCATTGTCATTATCATCTTGATCAATCTCAACATGCTCAACTGATTTTTCAGCCCTTTTTTCTCTGCAGCTCCTGGTGAATCATCATCATTGCCTGCATCATCATCATCATTATCCTTCTTCTTGTCATCTTCTTCAGCCATCCTCCTTTGGAGTCTTTTCCTTGACTGAACTCCAATCTTGAAGAATGTCAGCAGCTTGTCAGCATCAACAAGTTCATGAATCTCATAAGCATCAACCATGGACATGATCCAATCTTCCTCAGCATGCATGTTCTCCATGGTTTCTGCTTGAGATCTTGATCTCCTAGGCTTCCAAGATAGCCATGAGTTGAATCTGATGAGCTGTTCAGAGATGTCTTCCTCTTCAGATTGTCCAATTGCAGCATCAGTTTCCTCAACATCCTTATCAGTCTTAGCAGTCACAGGGTCCTGAGGCTCATGAAAGTAGTCCTGAGCATCCAATGCCTGCTCACTTTCATGGCCTTGCTCCTGGATTTGCTGTATAACATCTTCAATGATGTTAGAGACATTAACAAATTGCTCCTCTTCAACCACTTCTTGATTCACTTCCCTCTCAACCTCAGCTTCTTTTTGAGGGGTAGTGGTTGAGCCAACTGTCTCAGAGTCCTTCAGGAGGGTTGGTAGTGTAGCTTTCTTTCCCTTTTTGGTTGACTTGCCTTTCTTTGGAGAAAAGGCAGCCTTCCTCTTCACGACTTTCTTCTTCTCACCTTCTTCCTTCTTGTTCTCTGCTTAAAACTTCTTCCTCTCACCTTCCAGGGCTTTCTTTTCATTGTCAGAGATGAAAAGTCTCTTGGTTGGGTGCATAAAAACCTTTTCTTGCAGTGAGATGCCAAGGCAGCCTAACAAGTGACTGATCACTAGCCCAAAGGTCTTCTTGAATCTAAAAATCCCTTTGACTGGGGCAGTGGTGCAAGTCTTCTCCTTAACAATCAGTTCTGAGATTCTTCTAAAGACATAGGTTGCCTAATTAACCTGTTGTTGTATCCATACAGCAGACATCAGGGCAGCTCTGTGCCTAGTCAGATAGTTATGAGACCCAGATCGTCCTTCCACAATCTTGCCAAAAATATGGCTAAGCATATGAAATTCCTTCTTCAAACTGATCACTTTTCCAGAAAAATTTATTTCACTTTCCTCATCAGCAGAAATAACCTTCCAGAACTCTTCTTCCTCTACTATGATAGTGTCTGTCTCTGTGATGCCTGAATGAGTCAAGCCAAAGTGTTAGCTGAGGGTTTTAGGGGAGATAACAAGTTCAGTCCCCTGTACCCTAGTGACTATGGTCTCATCGACGATAGAAGCGTTCTTATAGAACTCTATAACATCCAATGGAGAAAATGAATGAGTTGACAGTGAAATGAAGTTAGAAAGACCACTTAGCTCAAGGTTCTCGATGATCTTCCTTCCCGTGTCTGAATAATCTTCATTTTTCAGATATTCTTCGATACTGAACGTCATCCCAGTGATAAGTACGTCGGTGACATCCCTTGGTGAGTACAAAGCCGCCATTGTTAAAAGTTTGAAGCTTTAAGAGAAGTTGCAGAGAATCTGAGGAAAAATCGCTAGGGTTTCAGCTCTGTCCAAGGGCTCAAGGATGCAATGAAACAGAGTGAGAGAGAAAGAATGATGTGTTTAGGGCAATTTTTTTTTGAAAAAATGGAGTGGGAATTGTAAACGTCACATCATAGAAATTTTTGACAACTTCGGTGCGAAGTGGGTGATCTTCCAATGAAGATTTGCCACGTGGACTAATAAAAAATGAATTTCCCTCTTAATACTACAATAAAAAGTCTTGTCTGGATTAAAATAAATCCTCCTTTTATTGCCACGTCATCTTCTCTACGTTGAGCCAGGCTAGATAAAAAATCCTTTCTTTGAGCAGTCTAGCCTGAATGTCCTTGAGTCAGTCTAGTCTGAATTGCCAAAAACTAGTCTAGCCTGAATTGCCAAAAACCAGTCTAGCCTGAATTGCCAAAAACCAATCTAGCCTGAATTCCTTCAAGCAGTCTCGACTGTGACTACAACCTCAACTGAAACTACTCCAATGTCAACTGAAACTGCACTAAATCAACCAAACTTGTTCCAAATGAAATCCAACTCAATCTAAAACATCAAAATTGCATCAAACTCATCAAGCCAAATCAACCAATCCCAATTCTCCTCTAATCTCTGCAAATCTGCCTTCACACAAAGCCTTAGTGAAAATATCTGTCAACTGTTTCTCAATTGAAATATACTCCACTTTGATGGTTCCCTTCTCAACATGATCTTTGATGAAATGATGTCTCACATCAATGTACTTTGTCCTGGAGTGCAAAACTAAATTTTGACTGATTGCAATTGCACTGGTGTTGTCACACAAAATGGAAATTTCCTTCTCTTCAATCCCATAATCCATCAATTGATACTTAATCCAAAGCACCTGTGCACAATAGCTCCCAGCAGCAACATATTCAGCTTCTGCTGTTGATGTTGCTATGGAAGTTTGCTTCTTGCTGAACCAATAAACAAGTCTGCTTCCTAAAAATTGACAAGTACCTGATGTACTCTTTTTGTCAACTTTGCATCCAGCAAAATTTGAATCTAAAAATCCAATCAACTGGAATCCTCCATCTCTTGGATACCATAGACCAATGTCTTGATTACCCTCAAGATACTTCAAAATCCTCTTTGCAAGCTTCAAATGACTCTCCTTGGGGCATGCTTGAAATCTAGCACAAACCCCAACTGCAAAGGAAATATCTGGCCTGCTTGCTGTCAAGTATAGGAGGGATCCAATCAACCCTCTATACTTGGTTTGATCAACATCCTTGCCTTCAACATCCTTGTCCAAGCTGACTTCTACACTCATTGGAGTTGGTGATGATGAACTTGACTCCATTCCAAACTTCTTTATCAAATCCCTAGCATACTCGCCTTGGTTGATGAAGGTTCCATTTTCTAGTTGCCTCACTTGCAACCCTAGAAAATAGGTCAGTTCACCCATCATGCTCATCTGAAATTTGTTCTTCATCAAATCTGCAAATTTCTGACAACGCTTCTCATTTTCTGATCCAAAGATGATGTCATCCGCATACACTTGAACCAAACGTGTATTTCCTCCATCTTGAATCATGAACAAAGTCTTGTCAATGGTTCCCTTCTTGAATCCATTATCCACCAAGAATTGTGACAATGTTTCATACCAAGCCCTTGGTGCTTGCTTCAAACCATACAAGGCCTTCTTCAATATGAAAACATCATCTTCTCTGCCTTTAATCTCAAAACCTAGTGGTTGCTCCACATACACTTCTTCTTCAAGCAATCCATTCAAAAATGCATACTTGACATCCATTTGATTAACCTTGAAGTTCTTGTGGACAGCAAAAGCAAGAAACAGTCTGATGGCCTCCAATCTTGCTACTGGTACATAGGTCTCATCAAAGTCAATCCCTTCTTGTTGTGAGCACCTTGTGCAACCAGCCTTGCCTTATTTCTGACAATCACACCATTCTCATCCATCTTGTTCCTGAATACCCACTTTGTCCCTACTACATTCTTGAACTTGGGTCTAGGAACAAGTTCCCACACTTGATTCTTTTCAAATTCATTCTTGTATGGCAATGATCCAATCAGTATCTGCCAATGCATCCTCTGCAATCTTGGGCTCTATTTGTGATAAGAAGCATGCAAGCATGGTGACTAACGGTCTCCTAGTTCTCACACCAGCTTCCAAGTTTCCAATTACCAAATTAGGTGAATGATCACTGAGCCATCTCAAATCTGGTTGGTTCAATAGTGCAATGACTTGTTCTTCATATTCATGAGTTGTTGGAACATCTTCCAAAACAACTTCCTGATCTGCTGCATCATCTTCATGAAATTCTTCACCATGTTCATGCTGATCTCCATCCTCAACTGCTCTCACTTTGAGAATTTCAGCATCAACATATTCTGGATCATTTGGCTTCTTTGAATCTGAGATCTTCATCTTCTCAGCTTGTGCAGCAAGTCTGTCCATAGCTTCTTCAGCTCCTTCAGAGAAGTGTGGTTCATAAAAAACAACATGAACTGATTCTTCAATCACCATTGTCCTCTTGTTGAGAACCTTATAGGCTTTACTCATACTTGAGTAGCTCATGAAAATCCCTTCATTTGCCTTTGCATCAAAGGTCCTCAGTTGGTCTTTTCCATTGTTGTGAATGAAGCACTTTCCTCAAAAAATGTGAAAGTAGCCAATGCTAGGCTTTCTTTCATTCCACAACTCATAAGGTGTTACTCCATGCACCTAATTGATCACTGTCCTGTTCTGAGTGTAACAAGCAGTGTTGATTGCTTCTGTCCAAAATCTTTTAGGTAGTTCAGCTTCAACAATCATTATCCTAGCAGCTTCCTTGAGAGTTCTATTCTTTCTTTCAGCAACTCCATTTTGATGTGGAGTTCTTACAGCTGCTAGTTGATGAACAATGCCTTCTCCTAGGCAAGAATCAGTGATGACTCGATTCAGAAACTCTGTCCCCCTATCTGATCTGATCTTCACAATGCTCAAACACTTCTTATTCTAGTTCCTCTTCATCAGCTCAGGCAACCTCTTCAAAGTGTCCTTCTTATTCAAGAACACTGTCCAAGTGTACCTTGAAAAGTCATCAACCACTACCAGTGTATACTTATTTCCACTTACACTGACTAGGTTAACTGGACCAAAAAAGATCCTTGTGAAGTAGCTCCAAAATTCTGCTTGATGATGACATTGTCTTGTTCTTGAAGGATGTTTTGATCTGCTTCCCCATCTGACAAGTATCACAAATGCTTTCCTTCTTGAAAACAACATCAGGAAGTCCTTCCACTTGTTATGGTTTTCTCAACATATGTTGAAGATTCAAGGCGATGGCGACGAGATGGTGGCGGCAGGTCTGATTGACACCGTGGACACTATGGCGACGGTTGAATGGATCTTCTTATCCAGGATGATTTGTTGACGCCTTGGATATCCATGATGATTGTCATGTTCTAATTGGTATGTGTACCAAGTTTTAGGTCTCGAGGAGAACTCGTTTGAGAGTTAGGCTCAGTTGGCGCCATAGTAGACTATGACGACGGTTCCCAGGCCTTTGACTGATGGCGACACTTGGCTCTAACTTGTGATTCTGATGTTGTATGGGCAAATCCTTCTGCATGGATATTGTTCATGGTGTCCTAGGATGTGAGGACATGTTTTGGCATTGGTTGTAATGCTGGTTTGTGATGGCGTCAGGCATGTCAGCGCCATTGTTGACACAGTTACAGATGCTAACGCCTTGGGAGGTTGTCGCCCCGGGCAGTTGAGCTTAGGAATCTGTGCCCATTCAGTTAGACCTATTGTTATAGGTTTGTTAGCTAACATTGGGATATGTGTCTAGGTTGTTACAACTAGAGTGACACGTGTCTTGTCCTCATTGGTTGTAATAGTCTATATA
>JAOWBR010161315.1:0-21407 GCA_028571145.1 Dionaea muscipula
CCTGGTCAGTCCAGGTGGTCTGAAAATCGGATCCCTAGAAATGAAGGGGTGAAGGGGTATTTATAGGCAAGGGAGGAGAGAGAAAGTCGGAGGAGAGAGAGTCCCGAGCGTGTTTCCCGACCGTGCTCCCCGAGCGTGTTTCCCGACCGTGCTCCCCGAGCGTGTTTCCCGAGCGGGTTCCCGGGGTGGACCCGGCTCGGAAAGCCCTGGGAGGTCCGTGTGAGCTGTCCCGAACTCCGATGGGCGAACGGTTTGCGTCCACATGCTCGTGGAGAGATGGGGAATCATCTAGGATGAGTTTGGTCGGGATTGGTCGCGGTTGACCGGGGTTGACCGGGGGCTCGGGCTCAGTCAGGTCAGGTCGAACGGTCCAAACTCGGACCCTTTGGCCACGTGTCTCGAGGGGGTAAATCCCCCTATATCAGATGGTTCCCATGTTTATATGCAGTTGTACGTAGATGATATTTTGATTACAACTAGAAGCATGGTGGATGTTGATGAGTGAAGAAGATGTTATCTAGTGAGTTTGATATGAAGGACTTGGGTAAAACGAGAAAGCAGCTTGGTATAGAGATTTTTCATGACCATGGTTGCGGTAGGCTCCACATGTCCTAACAAAAGTATGTAGAGAAGGTGTTTACTCAGTTCGGGATGTCGAATGAGAAATCGATTTCTACTCCTTTGGATTCACTTTTTAGATTGTCTAGTTCATGTTGTCCTGCAGGTTCCAAGGAGGAGTCTTATATGGCACGAGTGCCCTATTTTTGTGTAGTTAAGAGTTTGATGTACGTGATGGGATGCACGCATCTAGATTTAGCTCATGCAGTGAGCGTTATTTAGCCATTATATGGCTATTCTCGGGAAGACACAACGGGCAAATGTGAAGTGGATTCTTAAGTACCTCAGGAGTGCCTGTGACCTTGGTTTGTTATTTGATCGTTGCATGGATAGCTCAGGGCAGGTTACAGGTCATTCGGATTTTGATTTTGTTGGAGATCTTGACCTTTGTCGATCTATTTTCGCATATGTCTTTACCCTTTGTGGCTCTTCTGTTAGTTGGAAGGCGCATTTGCAATCTATTGTTGCTCTTTCACGACAGAGGCCGAGTTGGTTGCATTAACTGAAGCGGTAAAGCAAGTTATTTAGATGCATGGTCTATTGGGTGATTTGGATGTTCCACAGGTAGAGCGGGTTGTCTATTGTGACAATCAGAGTGCTATTTTCTTGTCGAAGGATAAGAAGTTTCACGAGTGGATGAAACATATTGATGTGAGAGACTTCTTTATCTGTTCCCATATTCATGCAGGTGATATAGTTATGGCGAAGGCTACTACGAAGGATAATCAAGCTGATTTGTGTACTAAGGTATTGGTATCTACCAAGTTTCCTCGGTGTGTTGACTTGGTAGGTGTGCGGTCGTGTTTGGTGTGATTGGCCCCGTTTGGGGCGTTTGTTGGTGGAAGACTTTTTGTTGGTGTCTTTGTTTTGTATTTAGTGTTTATGTCTTTGTTGGCGCAGGTTTGGTTTTACGGGAATGTTGTTGAGGTAGAGATTTGTGATATGTGGCGTTCATTCCCGCTTTAGGGCTGCATTTTGTGAGCCAATGGTCACATCGGGCACTCGACAGGAGCCAATCAGGCACCCGACGAGAGGTTGGGTTAAGGCAAAAGTTGCTGCTTTAATTAGGCGCTCAACTAGGGTGCACCAGACGCCTGATCTGAGGTGTTGGAAAATCATGTGACTCGGGTCTGGCACTTGATGGAGCGGTTCAGACATCCGAGCACGAGTGGAAGTACTCACTAGTTTGGTCAGGCGCCGGACAGTGGCATTTTAGACACCTGATGGGCGCCGCTGGGCGCATGTTCGAAAAGCATCGGACGCCCGATAGACATGCGTCAGGTGCTCGACAAACGCGCCTATATATGCGTTCGTTGTTATGTTTTTTAGCCTGATCTTTTTGAAGTTGAAGAAAGATGCCCAAGGAGAGAAGAGAAGACATCGGAGGCACCAAAGATCTTATTGGAAATTAGGGAAGCGCAAATTAAACAATGAAAATTCGACCTCATTATAGCATAGGCGATTAGGTCTCATCTCTAGAAATAGATTTGAATGCCTTGTGTCATATGGGATTTTGGATTCTCTTGATTTTACAGACATTAATGTTTGTATTCATTGTACAAGGGAAAACAACCAAAGTAAAGGGATCAGGTGCCAATAGAGCGAATGACGTCTTAGAATTGATACATACGAACATATGTTGGCCATTCTCTACGGCTTCTTGGAATGGTCAACAATACTTTATATCATTCATTGACGATTATTCGCAATATGGCTACCTATATCTCATTCATGAGAAGTCTCATTCTTTAGACGTGTTCAAGGCTTTTAAAGCTGAAGTTGAGAACTAGCTCAAAAAAAGAATTAAGTGAGTCAGATCTAACCATGGTGGTGAATACTACAGTAGGTACGTATGACAGATTAGGTGAACAACGCCCCGAACAGTTTGCAAAGTTTGTAGAGGAATGTGGAATCGTCCCACAATATGCCATGTCGGGTTCTCCTAGCATGAATGGTGTAGCTAAGCGACGAAACCGAACTCTTAAGGATATGGTAAGGTGTATGATCAGTCATTTTATCTTACCAGAGTCACTCTGGGACAAAGCATTAAAAACGGCCGCTTACATTCTGAATAGAGTGCATATTAAAGCAGCTACTAAAATACCTTATGAACTTTAGATGGATAAGAAACTCGGTCTAAAGCATCTTCGGATATGGGGATGTCCAGCCGAGGTGAGACCATATAGACCTCATAAAAATAAATTGGACTCCAAAACAATTAGTAGCTATTTTATAGGCTATGCGGAGTGATCACGAGGTTACAAATTCTATGATCCCTCTTCACGGACCATATTTGAGACGGACATTGTAACATTCTTTGAGGATGTTGAGTTTGGGGGGAGAAATAAGGTTAGAGACATTATCTTTGAGGATATTGAGGAGGGACGAGAGTCGGTATTGATTCCTATTCCTACCATCATTATTGACGACATACAGGTGCCTACAACTAACGTTGCTCAAGAAGTGAATCCGGAACCTCAATATGACAATATCGAACAACTTCCCATTCAGGAAGAGGAAATTGTTCCTCAAGAACATACTCAACCACCTCAAGTGCCAATACCATTGGGGTGGTCCACTAAAGAGAGAAGAAATGCGATTTCGGATAATTATATAGTATTTCTTCAGGAACATGTGGCAGACATTGGCATGGTGGACGATGATCCCACCACCGTCCGCCAGGCCATTGAAAGTTCCAATTCTCAAAAGTGGATTGATGTCTTGAAGGAGGAGTACAAGTCCATGCAAGACAATAAGGTTTGGGAACTTGTCCCGTTGCTAGAAGGAAAGAAACTCATTGTTTGTAAATGGAATTTTAAAACCAAAAGGGATTCGAATGGCAATGTGGAGAGGTATAAGACACCTCTTGTAGCCAAGGGCTTTACTCAAAATAAAGGGATTGAATTTACATAGAATTTCTCTCCGGTTTCATCAAAAGACTCTTTAAGGACAATTATGACACTTGTTGCGTATTTTGATCTTGAGTTCCAGCACATGTGTTGTAGGGGAATTTTTCCCAAGGGACACATGGACAAAAGGTCCGAGAATGGACCGTTCGTCCTGACTCGACTAGACCCGAGCCAAGACTCAGACTCGGATTGATCTAGACCTTCCCTAGCAGGACCGGTGGACCGGTCACCCCTTAACCGGTCGACCGTCGAGTGCTCTTCTCAGCTTCCCATTTTAGCCACACCAGTCGACTGGTGACCCCCGACCGGTAGACCGGTGACGTCACCCAGGGCCTATAAATAGGCCTCCACCCCTCTCTCTCTCTACACTCAATCTCCCTCTCTCTCTTCCTCGGTCGGCCAGACCTTGCTCGGACCCCTCCTGCCCGGCCGCTACCGGTCGACCACTTCCGGCCTGCTCGGTCGACCGTCGAGCACCTTGCCCGACGACCTTGCTCGGATCGTCCCTGCCCGGCAACCGGTCGACCACCTTTACCCTTGTCGGTCAATTGCCGAGTAACCCGCTCGGACCCTCCTGCCCGGCCACCACCGGTAGATCGGTGACCCCTGACCGGTTGACCGCTGGGAAGCTTTGCCTTCTTTCTTTGGTGACCATCTCTTCTCCTGTTTGGCCGACCCTGCTCGGTTTCCACCGACCCTGCACGACCATTTCCTGACCCGGCCTCTCTTAGCCTTGCCTTCTGTCGGTCGTATGCCCATTCGGCGATAACCACCCTCCTGTTCAACCTCGACTGACCTCTCCCTCTCCTGTATTTTCCGATTCTCCTCGCACGCAGGGGCTGCCGGTCATTTTAGGTAAGGTTTGACTCAGGCATCGAAGCAGTCTCCCTGGGGTTATACCTCGGGGTATCCATTGACCTGTTTGCTCTTCCCTCTCAGATTCTCTTTAATTAGAGCGGAACAGAATCACATCCGGATCACCTTTCACTCCTCCCCCGAGCCGACCGGGTCCTCTCCGCCAACCGCAGCCAGCTTCATCTCTATCGAACCAGGAGTATGGTGTTTACCCTTATGATTTTCTAGGTGCAACAAGATGGATATCATGACGGCGTTTCTCAATGGTGACATTGATGAAGTCATTTACATGGTGCAACCAGAACACTTTATGTCCGGAGACCCAAAACATATGGTTTGCAAATTGACAAAATCCATCTATGTATTCAAGAAAGCTTCTCGTCAGTGGTACCACAAGTTTCATCAAGTGATCACCTCGTTTGGTTTTGAGATGAACGCTTTTGAAGATTGTGTGTATCACAAGTTCCGTGGGAGTACACATATTTTTCTGGTTTTATTTGTCGATGACATATTGCTTGCCACCAACGATGTAGGCATATTACGCGACACTAAGAGATTTCTGTCAGCGCACTTTGAGATGAAAGATTTTGGTGACGCCTCTTTTGTATTAGAGATCCAAATACATCGAGATCGATATCGGGGTATTTTAAGATTATCACAAAAGAGATACATCAATAAAGTTCTCAAGAGATATGGCATGAATAATAGGAAATCAGGGGATACCCCAGTCGCTAACGGAGACAAGTTTGGTCTCGATCAGTGCCCCAAATCCAGTCTTGAAGTTAACGAAATGTGTCAGATTCCCTATGCATCAGTTGTGGGGAGTTTGATGTATGCTCAGGTGTGTACGCATCCGTATATTGCGTACATAACCGGCATGTTGGACAGATATTTAAGTAACCCGGGTATAGATCATTGGAAAGCAGCCAAGCGAGTTATGAGATCTCTTTATAGGACAAAAGACTACATGCTCACATACAGACGATCGGATCTGTTGGAGATTATATGGTATTCTTACTCCGATTTTGCTGGATGCCAAGACAGCAGAAGTTCCACTTCAGGCTATGTTTTTCTATTGGCTGGTGGTGCTATATCATGGAAGAGTGCCAAGCAGACGCTCATTGCTTCTTCCAGCATGGTAGCGGAATTCGTGGCGTGTTTTGAGGCATTCAATCATGGAATCTGGCTATGAAATTTTGTCATAGGGCTGTGTATTCTGCAAGGAATTGAAAGACCAATAAAGTTGTATTGTGACAATAAGTCGATGATCATGTAATCCAATAACAACAGGAGCTCATCCAAGTCAAAACACATTAACGTTAAGTTCCTTACTGTGAAGAAAAGAGTACAGAGTGACTTGATTTCTATAGAGCACATTGGAACAAACATCATGATAGCGGATCCGCTTACCAAAGGATTACCACCCATGGTCTTTCATGATCACACTACTCATATGATTGTTGTCTTATTCCAGGATACTTTGCTTTAGTGGGGGTTTGTACTTTTCTGTCATTTGCTCTATGTTTTTGGACGTACTATGTAATAGTACACACTTTTCTGATCAGAAATAAAGTATTCAGCTTGTCACTCTATTTTGATACTCTACTTCGGTACATTTGGTTAAAGTTTCGATCTTAATAAGGTTTAAGAGGACAAGTTGGAACAGACATGTATAGACCATATTGCATGTAGCTTTCATGCTGCGCATCCAGATCTATGTCATTCGGCTGTGTAGATATATGTGACCATGAACAGTTTTCGTTACGATCGATATGAATAAAATGCTGCCTTGATCCTTTGTCTATGTAGTCGATGAGCAACATTGTGATACCCTGCATTTATGATAGCATACTTCAGGAGCTTATCAGGTTGACACATTCCTAAGATACATATGTGGCTCAGTGGGAGATTATTGTATTATTTCAATAATTTGGGTCACACATGTATTTATATTAAATGTGGTATGCTATTGTTTATAGATTGTTAATTGGTCTAATAAAGTTTGGATTTAATGGGCTATTAATTGTTATGGAAATAATGTGCAGAAACCATTATTGTAATTACCATTTTGATGAGGTGCCAAATTGATAATTACGTTACGTGCCCGGGATTGGGAGCTGCTTGTGACAGGAGGAGCTATGGTGGTAGGAGATATTAGACGAAGGGAAAGGGGAATTAGAAGTAGGGGATGAGGAACTAGAAGAGAACAGACAATGTTTAGGAAGGATAGAAATGAATTCTTGATTTCTGCATGATCAACCTAAGACTATTACATTCATTATTTAGAATAATGCTTCCTAATTATATTAAGAAAGCTAATAGTAGATATAGCTAGTTATCTTTTTAGAAATTATTCTCATCAAATATTCTGTTGCCTGTTTTGGTATTCTTACTTTTTCTTCTTTGGTAACTGAATTTGAATCGATGTTGCACCCCTTTTTTTCTTAGCTGACTCGGTCCTTTTCTTTCTCTTACTTTCCTTGTTATTCTTATTTCTTTCCAACTTGCAGCGGATAAATCAGAGAAATGTATCAATACCTCCCCTTCGGGATTTTCCTTGTCCTCAAGGACAAAGTTGATTGATACGGGCGACCTGAATCAAATGGATGACCAATCAGGTTTTTGTTTCCCATGAGCTCAAACGTGATCAATAGTGCAAGATCAAACAACCTGTCACACCCCACCTCGGGTGGACCGGCGTATAACCCGTGAACCCCAACCACAGCTCGCACAAGCCTAAAACCCAACAAAAACCCAATGGTCCGGTCTACACAAAATCATCATGCATCAATGGGGTCACAAACTGGACCAAAGGTCAGATACAGTCTATCATGTCAATCCGAGCAAATTCCCAAACAAATCATATGTCAAATTGACCATCCCAAACCGAATGAGTAAACTGTACTAACAAAACCTCAAAAGTGCGGAAAACAGTAAACCACAACTCAAGTCTACAAAACTGTAAAGTCATGAAACCAACAAAAGATCAAAATCCTAAGAGGCCACGAGATTCGTCTCCTCGCCGCATCCTCCTAACCAAACCTACTCACCTGCAAAACCGTTCAATTGGGGGTGTACACAGGGTAAGTAGAATATCAAAATTCATGCTGGTAACGAAGAACAAGCTGAATTCCATGAGGGTGTGGGAGTGGTCCAAGTCAAACGTAAATGATATCACCCCTAACACCTTAACCCGCGTCGCGAAGGTGCTAGGGTAACAACAGGAAGGGACCACCCACCACTGGGATCAAGAGCTACTCATGGAACAACAAAAGAATGTATAACAGGATCAAATGCAACAGTATGCGAAAATAAAACAACACCTGTCATACCAGCAAGACCAGCTATCATAAATATCAAAAAGGGGTCATGTGATATGGAGGAACAATAATAGCATCAATATAAACAGAAAGTCCAGACAACTCCCATATCAAGAAACGACCTCAACAGTAGCACCCGTAGTCTACCACAAAACACATGGTAGCACCCTAAATCTACCACTCAAACAGAAAGAAATATAACACGGCAACACCCGCAGTCTACCACAAAGAAACTCATATAAACAAAACGGTAGCACCCGCAGTCTACCACAAAGAAACTCATCGGTAGCACCCACAGTCTACCACATTTCCATCTCAGGTCGCACCAGTGGGATATCCCTCCAAACCATGGGTGTAAACCAATATGGCAGCCGGAGTACTACGCCATGGCAGGCTCCGTCCAGGTCGTCGACAAGACCTAAAGGATGTTGCGACATACGGTAAAACCGTATGGCCGAAGCCGCCTCCGAAGGAACTAACCCTCGGGCTTAATCATAACAGAACAACTTACCACAGTCCACCTCAACTCAACACACATAACCTCACCAGATACCACTTGTCCACTTAAACAAGGAAACATACGAACGAGGCCACAACCAATAAGACCAGCTATCATGGATAACATCTTGATATAAGAAATACAGGCCAACATCACATTAATAGCATATCAAACAGAGTGGACATCACAATGAGAAAAACAGAACTATACAGAGCATGAGCTGTATAAAATGTGGTATCAAGAAAGGCCAAAGAATAAGATAGAAGTATAGGAGGTGGAAGAAATGGAGAGTTGTGTACACCCCTCACCTGGTATCCCGCTAAAGCAATCACGAACTAGCCCAAGTCACCACACCCCGAAAATTGTCACGTCACCACCTACGTGAACAACCAATGCAGAAAAAACTCATTAAAGCGATCTCATGCATTGAAAGACTCATTAAAGCGATCTCATGCATTGAAAGCATGCAAAACAGGACATTAACGTGTCAAATGAAGTTTTAGAATGCCCCACTAAATTTCCCGAAGCAAAAGGAATCGAAACCAAACTCAACGGACGAAGGCTGCCTACAACAACCATTTTCGGTCGGCCGGATTTTCCTGAATTAGGGAATCCGGTCGGCCGGATTCTTAAAAACAGAGAGAGCCTCCCTGTTTCAGTCGGCCAAATTTTCTGCAATTCTGTAGAATCCGAATTCTATCAATGGAAAACCATTTTCTCAAAAACCCGAAACCTACGATACCAATCTAAACGAACCCAAACCAATGCACTCAAGTCAAATGCATCCAAATACACCTATACACGCCCCCAATCAATCCCCGATCACACCATACACGAAAATCATGAATCGACAAAATTAATCAAAATAAACGATCGTAAACCCTTACCTCGAATCCGTGAAATCGCTGTCAATGCTCCACGGACAATCCAAGCACGCTTAAATGATCACCACTAACAAAATCACATAAGAAGACATGGAATAAGATCATTCGATCAACAATCGTCCCCCTAAAAAATCCCAAACCGAAGGAAAAAGGGGAAAACAGAACCAACTAAACTCACCCGGACGATGATGGCAATCCCAATCCAAACCCCTTCTCGCCGTCACCCGATCCCCGGTCGGAGTCCTCCTCCAATGCTGTTGTGGCTACCGTTTGAAAGGAAGGAGAAGAGAGGGAGATGTGAGGTGAGAGAAGGAAGAAGAAAGAAAGAAAAGAAAAGAAAGAAAGGAAAAGGGGAGTTACGTGAGTTACGTATTCTCCAATCCAAAACCCCTCAAATCTGATTTCCAATATAAATGAGGGTAAAAGAGTCCTTTCCCTTGCCACAGATAAGATTAAAAATCTTAAAATGATTAAAAACGCTCCCCCTGAGTCTCGAACCCGAACCTCCACAAATCATGCGCACTCTCCGCTTCCATCAAGCCGGTTGGGCTAGAAGGAAGTCTCGATGATTAAATAACCCAAATTAATTAAAAGCCGGTCAGGTTATATCAAAATAACTCAAAAAACTTCAAAATTAAAACGGGTTATCACATCCTTCCACCCTTACAAGAATTTCGTCCGCGAAATTCAAACCAAGAAGCTCAACGAAAAGTCACGCATATGAAAAGAGATGAGGGTACTTCTCGAGCATCTCGCTCTCGCGCTCCCACGTAGCCTCCTACATGGCATGGTTGTGCCAAAGGACCTTGTCCAGCTGCACAGTCTTGGTCCTATGTACCTTGTCTTTTCGATCAAGAATCTCCACCGGCTGCTCCTCGTATGTCATGTCCTCACGGACATGCAGTGGCTCGAAATCAATGACATGGCTAGAACTGTACACATACTTCCTCAACATCGACACATGGAAGACATTATGCACCTCAGCCAGTTGCGGTGGAAGAGCAACACGGTAAGATACGTCACCAACACAGTCTAACACATCAAAGGGTCCAATGAAGCGGGGACTGAGCTTCCCCTTCTTTCCAAAACGGATCACCCCCTTTCATGGAGAAACCCTCAGAAACACCTTGTCCCTAATCTGAAACTCAAGATCTCGTCTGCGGTTGTCAGCATAGCTCTTCTGTCTGCTTTGTGCTGTCAAAAGTCTGTCCCTGATCACTGCTATCTTCTCACCAGCATCTTGCACCAACTCAGGCTCCAAAAGTTGTCTCTCACCAACCTCGTACCAACAAGTAGGTGATCTACACCTCCTGCCATACAAGGCCTCATACAGTGCCATACCCAAGCTGGTCTGGAAGCTATTGTTGTATGAATACTCGATCAGAAGCAACTGATCATCTTATTTCCCCTTCCAATCCAGTGAACAGGCTCTCAACATGTCCTCAAGCATCTGAATGGTCCGCTCAGACTGGCCATCTGTCTGAGGATGATAAGATGTGCTGAAACTCAAGGTCGTGCCGAACTCATCATAAAAAGCTCTCCAAAACTTCGACACAAACCTCGGATCCCTATCTGAAACAATGGACATAGGTGGGCCATGCAAATGCACAATCTCCCTCATATAGAGGCGAGCCAAACACTCCAAATTGAAGGTCACCTTGATCGGTAGAAAGTGAGCTGACTTCGTGAGCCGATCAACTATCACCCAAACAACGTCGTGTCCATTCCAGATAACTGGAAGCCCGGTGACAAAATCCATCGTGATGTTCTCCCACTTCGACTCGGGAATGGAAAGCGGTTGCAACTTGCCCGCAGGCCTCTGATGCTCGACCTTGACCCGTTGTCAGGTCAAACACTGGGAAACAAACTCGGCAATCTGCCTCTTCATACCTCACCACAAAAAATGCTCCCAAAGGTCGTGATACATCTTGGTGGCACCAGGATGAATGCTAGTGGGTAACTGTCAACAACTCGGTCCTCACCTCCTCATCACTAGGAACGCAGATGCGTCCCCGAAATCTCAGAATCGAATCTGTCCCCATAGCAAAGTTTGAATTTGTACTGTCACTCAAACCGTCAATGATGGCACGCAGCTTCACATCATCTCTCTGCAATGCCGAAAGTCGATCTTGTCGAGTCGGACGAAGCTAAAGCTGACAAATCAGACCATCCACTCTACCTTGAACTGACTGAATCTGTAACCTCTAAAACTCATCGATCAGCTGAGGCTACCCGGTCAAACATGCAATGTTACCGGCTGTCTTTTAGCTCAAAGCATTAGCCACCACGTTGGCCTTGCTGGGGTCATACTGGATTGTCAGATCATAATCCTTCAGTAACTCTAGCCATCGACGCTGTCTCAAATTCAACTCCTTCTGTGTGAAGATGTACTTGAGACTCTTATGATCGGTGAAAATCTCGCAGGACTCACCATACAAATAATGCCGCCATAGCTTCAAAGTGAAAACTATGGCTGCCAACTCCAAATCGTGTGTCGGGTAGTCCTCTCCTGAACCTTCAGCGGCCTCGAAGCATAGGCAATCACCCTTCCATGCTGCATCAACACACAACCTAAACCCTACAGCGAAGCATCACTGTAGATGACAAAGCCTCCACCCTCAGTCGGTAAGGACAGAACGGGCGTTGAAGTCAGTCTCCTCTTCAGCTCATGAAAACTATTCTCACAGGCATCTGACCAAACGAACTTCATGGAAACACAACCTCAACTCACACACACAACCTCAACAGATACTACTTGTCCACTCAAACAAGGAAACATACGAACGAGGCCACAACCAATAAGACCAGCTATCATGGATAACATGATGATATAAGAAATACAAGCCAACATCACATCAATAGCATATCAAACAGAGTGGACATCACAATGAGAAAAACAGAACTATACAGAGCAAGAGCTGTATAAAATGCGGTATCAAGAAAGGCCGAAGAATAAGATAGAAGTATAGGAGGTGGAAGAAATAGAGAATTGTGTACACCTCTCACCTGGTATCCCGCTAAAGCAATCACGAACTAGCCCAAGTCACCACACCTCAAAAACTATCACGTCACCACCTACGTGAATAACCAATGGAGAAAAAACTCACTAAAGTGATATCATGCATGAGAAGCATGTAAAAAAAGGACATTAACGTGTCAAATGATGTCCTAGAATGCCCCACTAAACGTCCCGAAGCAAACGGAATCGAAACGAAACTCAACGGACGAAGGCTGCCTACAGTAGCCATTTCCGGTCGACCAGATTTTCCTGAACTAGGGAATCCAGTCGGCCAGATTCCCCAAAACAGAGAGAGCCTCCCAGTTCTGGTCGGCCGAAAATCCTATTCGGAATTTCTACAATTCTGCAGAATCCGAATTCTGTCAATGGAAAACCATTTTCTCAACAACCCGAAACCTACGACACCAATCGAAATGAACCCAAACCAATGCACTCACATCAAATGCATCCAAATACACCTAAACACGCCCTCAATCAAGCCCCGATCACACCATACAAGAAAATCATGAATCGATTAAACTAATCACAACAGACGATCGAAAACCCTTACCCCGAATTCGTGAAATCGCTGTCAACGCTCCACGGACAATCCAAGCAAACTCAAATGATCACCACTAACAAAATGACACAAGAAGACATGGAAGAAGACCATTCGATCAACAATCGTCCCCCTAAAAAAATTCCAAACCAAAGGAAAAAGGGCAAAATGGAACCAACTAAACTCACCCGGACGATGACGACAATCCCAATCCAAACCCCTCGTCGTCGTCACCCTATCGCCGGCTGGAGTCCTCCTCCAATGCTGTTGTGGCTGCCGTTTCAAGGGAAGGAGAAGAGAGGGAGACGTGAGGTGAGAGAAGGAAGAAGAAAGAAAGAAAAAGGGGAGTTACGTATTCTCCAATCCAAAACCCCTCAAATCTCATTTCCAAAATCGATGAGGGTAATACAGTCCTTTCCCTTGCCACAAATTAGATTAAAAATCTTAAAATGATTAAAAACGCCCCCCTCGAGTCTCGAACCCGAACCTCCACAAATCATGCGCACTCTCCGTTTCCATGAAGCTGGTTGGGCTAGAAGGAAGTCTCGATAATTAAATAACCCAAATTAATTAAAAGTCGGTCCGGTTATATCAAAATAACCCAAACAACTTAAAAATTAAAACGGGTTATCACATCCTTCCCCCCTTAAAAGAATTTCGTCCTCGAAATTCAAACCAAGAACCAACCCAGAGAACTGATCCTTCACACAACCCGTTAGAAATTTTCTCTCTCTTAAACATTTCAGCAAACGCTTTCTGGGCAAGAGCCAAACTTTCCATGCTTAAATCAATATTAATTTTGGATTGATGATCATCATTAGCAATTTTAACTAGTCTTGAAATAACTGATGGAAAACCTGGGTTGGAAAAGGTCTCCAGACTGAGACGAGTCAGTGGGGAGGAATCCAACTTTGAGGTACGGAATGACAAACTTGAATCCACTGATCATGAATCTAAGGAGCGAACAGTAGATTGTTGGGGGATTAAAGTAGACTTAGTCGGTGGTTCATAAGCCGATGGTTCCTGGGCCAATGGGATACCGTGCGGTGTCGATGGGGTGACGACCGATGATATAATTGTCGATGGGACCTCTATACCCTTGTTATGAAAGACCCATGAAAAAATATTAATAAAGTTAATATCAATTCGACAACACCCATCATTGATCAATCTTCCATCAAGAGCTTCTATGGCACGATTAGCATCTTCATAACAAAAAAATTGTACCAAAGCAGGAAGTTTCTTATGTCAAAAGACTCCCTCAATCGGTCCATACGGAGAAAATATCTTATGAAGCACTTCCATCGTGATTGGATAAATCTTATTCACAATGCTGACGCTGAGAAGTCTATTATCCGATTCTTCAACAGACATAGTGTAGAAACTGTCAATAAGCAACTCGGTCAATTGCTCAGTTATGGAGGCCAACTTTTGTTCAACTAGAGCTCTCATGGCATTGGTTTGAGAATTGATCATGGTGAAGAAGACGTTTTCTTATAATAGAAATTTCTAACAGGATATTTTTAGCACCATGTCTGAGGAGAGTCGGCTTTGATACCAATGTGTTACGTACCCGGGATTGGGAGCTGGTTGTGACAGGAGAAGCTATGGTGGTGGGAGATATTAGACGAAGGGGAAGTGGAATTAAAAGAAGGGGATGAGGAATTAGAGGAGAACAGACAATATTTAGGAAGGATAGAAATGAATTCTTGATCTCTGCATGATCAGCCTAAAATTATTACATTCATTATTTATAATAATGCTTCATAATTATATTAAGAAAGCTAATAGTAGATATAGCTAATTATCTATTTAGAAATTATTATCATCAAATATTCTGTTGCCCGTTTTGGTATTCTTACTCTTTCTTCTTCGGTTACTGAATCTGAACCGATGTTACATCCCTTTTTTCTTTAGCTGACTCGGTCCTTTCCTTTCTCTTGCTTTCCTTGTTGTTATTGTTTCTTTCCAACTTACAGCGGATAAATCTGAGAAACGTATCAAATTACATCTTATTATATATTAATTAATTATATCTTAATTAATTACTATATAAGGAAAGTTATGGTCTCTAGGTTACGTATGTTGAAAATATTCTAAGGTTTCATTCTCCATGGCCTCCCCATCACCAGAGAGAATAACAGAGAGATTATGTCGATTTTCTCAAAGAAACCACATACATTAATCTAGAAGATCAGATCCGCTAAAGTATTAATTCCGACGATGGATTCAAGTATGTTTCTGTTTCAGTATAATCATTTTTCTTCATCTTCTGGAATCAAATGGGTTTTAGGATTTTATCATTCAATTATTTGGATGAATTAACATTAAAAACATTATTTACCCTTATTGTTCAATCGCTCTTTTGTGAACATTATTGTTTCGTTCTTAAGATGCTAGGTGACATAGGGGGATTTTCCCCTTGAGACACGTGGCCAAAGGGTCCGAGATTGGATCGTCCGGCATGATCCGACTGAACCGAAGCACTTGGTCAAACCATGGTCAAACCCGGTCAACTCCAGTCAACCCCAGCCAAACTCGACCGAACCCATGCTGGATGATTCCCCATCTCGCCAAGAGCGCGTGGGCATAAACCGTTCGTCAATCGGAGCTAAAATGAGCTCAAACGAGCTTTCGGAAGTTCACCGCGCAAAACCAGCTCGGGTACCCTGCTCGGGTACGCTGCTCGGGGTACCCTGCCCGTGTACCCTGCTTGGGGTACCCTGCCCAGGTACCTTGCCGGGGTACCCTGCCCGGGCGCCTTGCTCAGTTTTCTCTCTCTTTCCTTGCCTATAAATAGGCCTCCACCCCCTCATTTCTGGGGATCAAAACTTCAGACCACCTGAACTGACCACTTCTTGGCCAGAGCACCCCCCCTCCTTTGCCCGGGACTCATGCCCGGGAACCCTTCTCGGAGACCTAGCCCGGGCATCCCTGACCTTGCCCGGGCCTGCCACTATAACCTTGCCCGGGTACCCTGCCCGGGCTTCCCCCTAACCTTGCTCGGGTACCCTACCCGGGCTTCTCCCTGACCATGCCCGAGCCACCTTCTGACCCTGCTCGGGTACCCTGCCCGGGAAATCCTCCTACCCTGCCCGGGCCTTTACATCCTTGACCATTTCCTGACTCGCCCTCACTCGGCCTTGCCTTCCCTCGGCCGTACGCGATCGCCCATTCGGCGATCCTCGCCCTCTTGACTAACCTCGCCTAACTGTCCTATCTCACTCATTCCTGTATCTCCCGGTTCTCCTCGCACGCAAGAGCTACCGGTTATTTTGGACACTTGCTGACTTAGACATCGGAGCAGTCTCCCCGGGGTCACACCCTAGGGTACCCACTGATCTATTTGCTCATCTTTCTCAGGTTCTCTCTCTCCTTGGAGCGGGTCGGAATCACCTCTGGATCACATTTTACTCCTCCCCCGAGCCGACCGGGTACTCTGTGCCTGCCGGAGCCGCCTCATCCCAATCGGACCGGGACTTTGATGATCGCCTGTGGAGGGTCCTAGGAGCTGACCACCCTCGAGATTTTTCTAGCAGCATCATTTGGCACCGTCCATGGGAAACGACCGAACAAGTCACGCCATGGTGATTCAAACCCGTTCTAAGACCAACCTTCCTTGTTCTCGTGTGAACTCTCCCACTCCCATCAGTCACACAGACGACACTGGAGATTCCTCTCGTCCATTAGCCCAAACAGAAAATGACCCTCTCACTGAAGAAGAGCTGACACAGATGATGGATTCGATGGTGACAGATTTCATGGAAAAGATTCAGAGGAGCTTCCCTCCACAGGCACCTGAGCCTGTAGCCGTTGACAGGAAGGCTCCTCCTGTCCGTCTAGCTCCTCCTTTGACAAGAGTGGACAATGGCAAGTCCACCTTGATCGGATCTGCCCCGGAGCAGCACCAGACAGATGATCGACGACCTGTCCATTTTGAGCAAGGGTAGCCCAACAGACATCCTCGTTTGGGGGGCTGGCAGACCACCCCTGTGGCTGATGCTGAAGATGAGAACGAGATTCGATCGTCTACCGCCACAGAGCCTATGATCCATCGGCGGACGGCGGTGACGAATCGGCCCTCGCTAGGTCCATTCACCCAGGAGGTTCATGATGTGTCATTCCCGAAGAGTCTCAGGCTGCCGCATTTTGAGCAGTACGATGGTTCCACCGATCCGGAGGATCATATGAGCAGCTTTGAGATCAAGATGCAGCTGTTCAGCATGGATGATGCCATCATGTGTCGTGCCTTTCCGGTTACATTCAAAGGAGTTGCCCGCCAGTGGTACGCCTCCTTGGCACCGCAATCGATCTCACATTTCTCCCAGTTGAGGGAGGCCTTCGTGAGAAAGTTTGCCAGTTCTTGCACCCTCTCTCGGGGCGCTCCCAACCTGTTCGGCATTAGACAGCGGCCCAATGAGTCCCTGAGAGATTTCATGGCTAGATTCAACAAGACATACATCCAGATCCCAGGACTCAGTAGCGAGCTGGTGATGGCCGCCATCCTGACGGGATTACGTTCTGGGATCTTCCTCGACGATCTCACGCTCAGACAACCACACAGTTTTGATGATTTGCTTCAGAGAGCACACATCTTCATGGCTCTGGAGGACCAGACCAAAGCTTGGGTGACATTAGACTCCAGAGTCAGACATCGTTGAGAGTCCAGTGAGGACGAAAATGACAACACTCTCGAGAGACGCCACCGCATAGGCAGGAGATCTCGGCAATTTTGTTCAAAGTCCCATTGGATTGGCGATCCGCGGGAGGAGCTCACTCCTCAACCATCATCAGCAGAACAGATCTTCATGGGATCCGCTGATCTCAGGGAATTCACTCATGAGCAGAGCCGCTAGGAGCTTGCCCAACGGCAACACCCTCAGGGGATCCGACGGACCGGTAGTGGAAGAAGATGGTGCATGCTTCACAAGGAGTACAGACACAACATAGAAGACTGCAGGGTGCTGAAGAGATAGGATGACTAGATCACCAGAGACAAGCCATCTGGCCCTCGCAGACGTCCTCCTGAGGACACCACCGAGCCATCCTCTCTATTCATGGAGATTGATGACAGGTCCTCGTCCCCCTCCAAGAGAGATACCAGAAGCCCCAGACTTGCCTCTTGGCACGGAAGGCACTTTGTCATGCGCGGAAGGATTGCAGGTCCGGCGAACTTGATCACCAACTGACATAGATAATCGTTTGCCTGACCGACGATCCCCAGTGTTCCATCCCAGGGCAATCAAAGGCGTCCGCCGCCTCCCGACCTCTGTCATGCAGGACTCACTGACGAGTCCCTCCTTTGTACTTTCTTTCTTTTTCTCTGTTGCCTACATGTATTCACTTATATTTTTTAATAAAATCTGGGATTGACTTTCACAACATGAGCCTCTTGGTGACATTCACCCACTCCGTACTCCTTCTCTTCTCTCACAGAAGATAAAAATACAAAGAACACGGTAAAGTAAGGATTTTCTCCGTAGAGTAAAGCCAACCAGACCTGTCGCTCGTCTGTTAACAATGCCAGACAGGGACAGGTCCGTCCCACAGTGAGAATGAGTCGGCTCTCCTCCACATCTCTGTCTTAGTGATCCTGAATGGGGGACCTAGAGCCCTCGGGCCAGGAAAACTCCGCCATTAAGTCGGGTCCGCTCTGCAAGGAAAACTCTCGCGTTCACTATTTTCTATTAAAAAGTTTCGTATCTCAACCGTCCCGCAGTGAGAATAAGTCGGCACTTGTCTGCATCTCTATCTCAGTGATCCTGGATGGGTGACCTAGAGTCCTCGTGCCAGGAAAGCTCTGCCACTGAGTCGGGTACACCGCCTTAACGATTTCGATACTCAAGTGCAGGTATTGGGACATAGAAGACTTTCTTAGCCTCTCACCCCACACCCGTTATTTTCAACGGTTCTCTCACCTCCTTGCAAGCTGGGTCCATCCCACCTAGGAGTGTGCGCCACGTTTCTCTCACCTACATACAAGCCGGGTCCATCCCGCCTCAGAGTGTGCATCACGTTTCTCTCACCTCCTTGCAGGCTGGGTCCATCCCACCTCAGGGTGTGCACCCGTGGTTTGGGGACGCCTCCACGGTTCCTGCACCTGTTGCATTAAATGGTTCCCTCACGTCCTCGCAAGCCGGGTCGCTCCCGTACCGATAATCCAGTACCGGGATCACTCCCGTCCAGTTGACGGTTGTTATCCGGCCATAGAAGGTGAAGGGATTTATCCACTTCCACGGTAGGGCGGATAACACCCGCCAGCTGTGGCTCCTTGGCAACTACTCAGCTGCTATTGATCTACCGGTCAGCCATTGACTGCTTCTATCTCATCGGCTTCTCAGCTATTCTCATAGGCTCCTCAGACACTCTCATCGGGTCCTTAATCGTCCTTACTGGCTTGGCCTCTCAGCCGTTATCACCGCTGATTATCAAAGTTGGTGTGATACCCACCGACTGTTCAGTCGTTATTCTTGGGCTTCTCAGCCACCATCTTCGGCCTCACAGTCGCTCCTTCTGCCATTTTCTGTTATACCCGTGCCCTTATTTTGAATAAAATTGATTATTTGATTATTTTTTCATATTGTATTGGCATTATATTAATATTAATATTTTAATGAGTGGAAGTGTTTCCGGATTTTCGGAGGTGAAATTTTCCATTTTAAAAGTCATGGAAGTGATTTGGGATCGAAACATTGGTTTCAGTGAGATTTCGACGTTTTGCCATAAAAGGGTAAAATAATCATTTTTGAGGAAACGACTTCGGAAAAATAAAAGATTGATACCGTTGTAATCGTAATGAAAAATGGAGATCGTGGACTACCATATTTTTATAGTTTGGACTAGTAGGATTTATTTCGAGACATTTGGTACGACTTTAGGTTAAGTGATATATGGTTAATTTGTGACCATGGTTAGGTTGAATTAGGTGTTAGAGTTAATCCTTGGGTTGATGTGCTGCCCTGCACGTTTGGGATAAGAGGAAAGAAGATATTCCAAGCCACTTCTTTAGACTTTGACTTACAAGTGGGTGTGGTTGCCTTTGTAAAAGGGTTTCCTATTATAGCTAGGAAAAGCACACGTGAGCCTCAATTTCCACCTCCTCCTTGCTTGAAGTTTAGCTGATAACCATCAGCTAAGGCAAATAAGAGGAAAAGAAACAGAATATAAGTAAGGGAAAGAGGAGGCCGAGAGAAGGGAGAAGAGAAAGGAGAAAGAAGAAGCAAAAGCTTAAGTGATTTCATCTTTTCCTTGCTTGTGATCTTGAGTGTTGAGCTTGTGGTTTTTGCAAGAGGATCTTCATCATCATGTCAGGTCTCTAAAGGTGAGGATTGATCCTTTGTTTTGATGCTTTTTATATGATATGAGAAGAGGAAGCATGATAAAGGTTTTAGTATGTGTTTACCTTGGTTTTATGGATTTTTCAACTAGTGAATTTGTGTTTGGCCTGAGATATGAGCATGTAAAGAGCCTAGACATGCTGTCTATATGTTTCATGATGTTTAGAAACTCCTTCTTGATGCTCATGAATGACCAAAAGGGTTTTAAGCAAGTTAAAAAACTAGGTTATGGTCATGGAGAGAATTCATGAATTTTCATCCATTGAATTTGAGTAATTGATGCTATGAGCATGTGGTATTGGCTTGGATGAGTCCTATGAATGTTTTAAAACATGTTTGAAGTGTTGGGATTGAGAGTTGAATAAGTTTGAGCTGATTTCGAGCAAAGATAGATGTTCTGGATTTCTATCGAGCATCCACGGACCACCATACGGACGTCCGTGAGCCTTGCAGATGACCTGTTGGGCTTTGTGAACGGACGACCGGACGGACATCCGTGAGTCTTACTGTTTGCCTTGTTTTATTGTGATGGTTCAATCCTTTGTGGTTTGATCCTTTGGACTTGGAAAATGTTTAAAGCCTGTAGTGAGGATGTTTAAGGATTGTTTAAGGGTTCATTAAAGGGATTAAGGGACTAATTATAGGTTTTGGACTTTTTATGACACTTTAAGCGTTTTAGTGATTATGCTTCATATGTGTGTATTAGGGACTGTTGGCGACCCTACCGTACGATTGAAGCTCGGTAAGGAGCTGGTCTTTCTGTATTTTGACCTTTTGTACTCAGTCGGGTGAGTTGTTATACCGGATTGATAGGACTTGAGTGTTTTGGAGTATCTCTTGGTTTTACCTGTTTCTGTTCAAATGATCTTTTTCATGTTAACATTTCCAGTTTTGAAATTGTTCATGGTTGTTCATACTGATTTTTGTGACCATTGGGTCTTGGTGGCTTTAATTGGCTTATATGGACTTTTTAATAATTATACTGGAAGTTGCTTTTAGTCGATGACCTGGCCTGCAGGCAGTGTAGCCTTGAGGAATTTTTGGACTAGATATTAATGTGTTTTCGAGCCCTTGGAGTTCTTCTGTCACAACCCACCCCGGGTGGACCGGCGTACGTCCCGTGGACTCAACCACGGACCGCACAAGCCTAAACCCCAATCCAAACATCAGTCCAGAAACAATAACCGTCAATAAGCAATGCTAAGGGTCTCTAAAACTGAACCAATGTTCTAAACAATATGCGTATGGGTGGCCAATAACATAAATCATAACTACCAAATCATCACCAGAGTGCGGAAACTATAAACCAAAATATCATGCCAACAATCCAAATCCCGAAGTACTCATAAACCAGAAAGTACTAAACAGATATAAAACTGGAAATCAAATCCTAAGAGGCGCGCCGTCTCCCCGCCGCATCCTCCTAGC
>JAOWBR010161316.1:0-12267 GCA_028571145.1 Dionaea muscipula
ACCCACCTTCAACTCGTCACTTGTCCCGACCCATTGTGTGTGTGTTGGATTGAGGATTTTTACCTACCCTCAACTCGTCACTTGTCCCGACCCATTGTGTGTGTGTGTTGGGTTGAGGATTTTTGCCCACCCATAACTTGTCACTCGTCTTGACCCATTACCCAACCCGTTATCCGGTTGTGGGAAATATATTTGTATACGTTCAATGGTGGGTCGAGGATGAGAGGAAATTTTTAACAGCAGGTGACGGGTCGGGAGGACGAAACTCATGTCATCCCTACTCTGTGGAAAAAAAATACCTTTTGTCCATGTAGGCAATGGGTATTCTTCCGTACATCAGTTTCAACTTTCATTGTCAGAACTCAGAATGACAAATTCAAGCGAATCAACAGTAGTCTTTAGCAAATCCATTTTGCTTTGTCGGGTTGAACCTTGCCAAGCACTGCTTTTCCATACTTTACTTTTCTCTATGTCAGAGTCAGACCTTGCTTTGCCGGACATTGCTCGCCGTGATCTCACTTTTGCCGGACCTTACTGAGCTCATCTATATATTTTCGACATTTAAATATCATAATATTTTCATATCAAGCTTGAACGAGAAAATCTTCTGCGTGGGGCATGAAGAGCCCGCAGCAACATTTTCCCATGTATCGCTGGCTTCACGTTGGTGATTTGGGATATCGCTGAGCCATCTTTCCCATTGTATTTCAAGTCTATCTCTTCCAAATTCACGTCCTGGCATGGCATACTACTACTGCATTCAAGCTTAACAGCCACTCTGCTCGCCGTTGTCCCCGTTACGTTCTTGAACACAACACTGCTGATTTTGACTTGCGATGGCACCTTCAAGATCAGTGAGTCAATTGAACTCGGCATAATTTTCATTCATATATGTTAAGTATATAGTGCGGTGCAGTGCAGTTTCCTTGGTCCTAATTACCTGTGTTTTGCAATGACCACCATAAGGGCAATACTCCTGATCAATGAGTATAGGAGGAGTAGTGACATTGTTCATTATGATATCCTCAAAATGGATGCCGGAGGCAAAACCGGCGGTTGAATTTGGCCACGATGTGACCGCAACACCGCCTCTAGTGTTGTTCATGGTGCAGTTTTTCACGGTAACTCCACTTATCGGCCCCTCATCCTCGTACCTGCCAAGACCACCCACGTTGATTCCGTCCCCGAGGCCACACGTTACTTTCTCCACATTTATCTGTCGGGAATCATCACCTATGGAGATACAGTCGTTGCCTGTTTTTATATCAGCATCGCTGATGTTGATCCCCTTGGAACGACTCGTGTGGATTCCATCCGTGTTGAAGCTTGTCAAGGGGGAGTTTATGAAGATGTGTTCAAGGGTCATATTCTCGCACTCGAGGAGCTTTATGTGAACCATCTTGCTGTCAACAGAGGTCATGTTTCTGATCAATGCATTGGTCACATTAGTGAACCGAATGTTCTGTTAGTCATGTTTTCAACAAAACAAACCACAAATTAAGTGTCAGTCAGAGTTCAACCACAAATTAAGAAGCTACTTGATGACAGGGAAAAATAACTCTATTTTCATTTTATAATAAAGTATTCTACAGGTAGATTACGACTGATCAGGGTGGACCTCGCGTCTGGAACATTTCAGATCGCAGATCGTAGGTCAACCCATGGCAACACTGTTTGCTCGACACGTGACATCACTAGGAAATTGACACATCTCTTCACTGACTGACTGACACGTGGTTCCATTGGTTATGTGACACTTCGCGGGCTGGAAGGGTAAAATAAGGACTTCATGTGAAATGTTTCCCTATAAATACTCTTACCATCCAAGGTATTATTTCATTCTAAATATTCAGGTCTTACTAACTTTCAGCATTCTCTTGAGTTTTTCCATCTCCTAAGAACCCGCACTGACTTTAGCATCGGAGAGGGATCCCGAGTAATATCCTCGGACCCTGTCTGACGAATGACCGTCGTACAGATCACAGGATTCACGACTGAGTGTGCGACCTACGACCTGAAGAACAGGATCTGACTGATTTGACAGCTTGTGACGTAATCTTAACGCACAAGACGACAACGAGATTTTCTACCGTGATCACTACTTTTGACAGGTTAATTAATCACTCATGCACTCACCATGGGGAGAAAGTTGCATGTGTCTGTATCGGCGGCACAATTGTTTTCTTTCCAAGCACGCTCGCCCTGGCCATCGAGTGTTCCCCCTCCGGTCACGGTCAGTCTATCGATGTTTTGGAAGACAATCCAACCATCATCCTGTGAGCCGAGGCTCTGCAGCCAGGCGAGGTTAGAGGGTGCTCTCAGCGTGCCTTGAATGTGGAATGTGATTTCTGAGATACAAGGTCCTTCAAACTTCAAGGGACCTGCCATGTACGTACCCTCTGCGACCACAACTCCACTGGGCTTATCCGATGTGCATGCCAGTTTCCATGTGTTCATGATTACCTGCCGAGCGACCGAGGAATGAAAAAACACAAAACAAATTTAAATCTCTAGCTGCTGCTACGTACATGGATCAATCTTTACCTCGGCATCATCTGTTTGGCCATCACATTTCGCTCCGTGATCCTTTACAAAGAAGTTCCCGCCGAGATAATGTTTTAGATCATCTAGAGTTGAGCCGTTGGATATGGTGGTCACAAATATTGCCAATAATGTTAAGCTGGCCAAGGCTCTCCTTATCAACTTCATGTTGTGATTCCCAGCAATCTATCTTTCTACATAATTTCTTGAGATTATAATGCTAAAACAAGGGTTATTTATTTATAGCACAAAACAATGAAAGAAGAATCAGAAAGCCACATTTTCAACAAATTAAGAAGCTATTCTTAGGATGCACTTTGTCTTCTTCTAAGGTAAACTGATGGAGTTCCGATAAATGGGGAACCAACCCTAGCCTTGATGATCTTACCACATGAAATCACTTGCCAATCTCTTGATCCTTAGGCCTTTAGCCATAATTGAATCACCAAGTCATGGCAGTGTTACAAGAAGCTATATATTGTTGTATTAACAAGGGTAATGTAATGTGGGTTCAAGAACAAAGGATTTCTTCTAAACTACTTGTATCAATTTTATAATCAAGATCAACACACCATCTCAAGGTTTTGCTTTGAAGAAAGAAGACGACATCTATCTATCTATCTCCGAACCAAGTAGAAATAAGGAGCCAAAGGGCTTGTTTATATTATAGGGCTATGGATCCCTCCATCTAACATACGAAAGATTAAGCACAATCCCATCACCCATGAGACGACAACAGAAGACTAGGGCGTCGTAATACACCAAGGCTAAGTCGAGTTCTTTACAAGTGCAAGCCCGGTCAGAGAATGAAGAAGAGGTGAACGACAACGCCATGATTAAACATCTATAGAGAAGAAAGTTGTTCAAGAAAAATGATTTCCATGTCTGTGTCTCTTCACCTCCTTCCTTATCTTTTTTTCCTCATCTCTGGACTTCTCTTTTGACTTGTGCTTTCTTGAGTGTTCCTTCTTTGACCTCCCGGGACTAGAATCTTTATGCTTCTTTCGCCGTTTGTGGTCATCATCTTCCGAGGGCGAAGGCTTTTGAGGACCAAGAACAGCACGATGTCGCTCCTCCCTGACATGATCAGCACCAGCAAACAGGCCGTCCTGATTGTCTGCAATCCGGGGCAGATAAGGCCCAGTTTCATCCATTCTGGGCCCTATAGAACCTCTGCCACGCTTCGCTCTGTTATCAAATAAACAATCAAAATCATCAATCAACACTTAAAAATATTGTCTGAGAAAACTGCATTGATTGACTATGCATTAAAGTGAATAATCAATCGTCTTACCTGGAATTTAGAAACTCGTCAACATCTTCATCCCTCAAGCCATCATCTTCCCTACAATAACGATCTTCGACTACCTTTTTGCTTAATGATGTTTCGGCCTTGCTGTCATTTCTATTCCAACCATTCCCCCTGCTTGGACTTCTAAACAACTCCCCGTCGTCACTTTCAGTTATGCTACTTTGGTTGCTGGCACATTTTGATTTTCCTTTAAGCTTGTTATCCAACTCAAGCTCCTTCTCCCGACTTCGCCACATCTCATTCACGTCCACAGCTCGGTTTGCTGCAGAACAACATCACGACTCTGAGCACAAATGAGGCAGGCAATACACTTGCAAAAGAGGATCCATTCTAATTTTCAGTGAATTTGATCCACGTTTAGAGGGAGCATATCAAAGTTCAAAAAAGTAGCAAAATGAAATATGTACATAGAGAACATCCCGTTTGGCAATGTTCCTAAAACACCCCCCCAAAAGCCCTCCTAAAGTTCCCACACTTCATATAGACCCCACTATGATTAGAGAGCATCTGCAACATGGCCAAGAACGAACAGTATGACGCATGCCCAGTTCAGGCCATGGCAAAAGGAGACAGCTAGCTCTAAGTTGACCTGCCTGCCATATCAATATGGTCTACTAGTGCTCTTCAATTAGTACCCTCAAATTATTTTTCCTCCAACAATTTCCTGTCACATATTCACCTTGTTTCATACACGATACTCATAGCAACTAAGAAAACGTCACTACGGTACTCATGGGTGATCCTGGTCTATCATTACCATCATTGGCTAAATACACTTCCTTCAGCTGCTATTTTACTGAATATGTTAGTAGGCTTTTGTTTGCAAACAAGCATCAAATGTCAATTGAAAGAAACAATACTGACCTTGTTGTATCCCAAGAACAGTAGCAGTAAGAAAACGTGAATTCGGTCGACGTCTTGCATTCGGCTGCCTAAGATATGCAAGCACACCCTCCTTCTCGGCTACCCGCCTCAGCTGTGCTGCCTCTTTCAAAAGAATTGCTGCAATCCTGTTTTCAGTCTCCAAATCCATTTTAACCTGCTAAAATCTCAAAAAATTTAACAAAATGTGCCATAGTTCCTATAAACAAGTAGATGCATCACAAAATCAACAGAGTTCATAAAGCTTATTTAAGATGGCAGCAATCAAGTCTAAGTTGAGGCCACAGTCTAAACCCTAATTTACAGATTTCAGGATTCCGCCAAAAAAACCAAAAGCACAAAAAGAAAAACTCCAAAGAATGAAAGCAGATAATGAAGGAAAACAGATAATGAAGGAAACCAAAAGCAGATAATGAAGGAAACCAAAGAAAAAGCAGATAATGAAGGAAACCAAAGCAAAAGCAGATAATGAAGGAAACCAAAAGCACAAAAAGAAAAACTCCAAAGAATGAAAGCAGATAATGAAGGAAACCAAAGTGTCAGCTACAAAGAACACCAGAATTCGAAGCATCAACAGATGTCCGATTAAAATTCTTCTCTAGGGTTTATTTTGTCTTCCCCCTTCAGCTACTAACAAGAGTGCGATTCCTCATTCCAAACAGGTTAAGGAGCAGAAATCAAACCAGCGAAACACCCCCCCACCACCACCACCACCGTTTATATCAAATAAAAACACGATATGACAACATTAAGCCGTACAAATGCAATCCACAATGAACGTATTATGCAAAATTCAATTCAGAAGTGAACAGGAAAAGAACAAAAAAAAAGTAGGATATAGTTGCCGAAGAGAGGAGGGGGAACCTAAAAAAGTAGGAAACAAGTCATGCCTGGGAACCGAGGAAGAGCGATCGAGGGGCGAGGGATGGATGAGAAAGGAGAGATGAAGCTCGTCGGTGAAGCGCCAGGGGGCTATCGAATCATCGCCGATCAGCGAAGGAGCAACCCGACCCACAGTATGTTTGATTTGATTTGATCAAGGTTAAAAGAACCTAATTACTTTGCGCATACAATGTGTGCGACTTTTATTTTTTCAAAAAAAAATGGAAAACAGGTTTTTTTGAATACTCCCATTTGACATATTTTCTTTTTTTCCTTTTTTTTTTTTATAAAACAGGAGTATACCATAAAAAATGATAGTATACTCTCGTATTGCTCCATGAAAATCGGAAATATACTCCCGTTTTGCACTAAAAAAAACCTACACACATCACGTGACAGGACAATCCACGGATATTGTTAGATACTCGTGAACCCTCCAGGGACAAACATCAAGGTCCCTGTCCGATCGGGCTGAGGTGGCTCTGAACGTCGATGGAGAGTCTGATCGGCTCGAGGAAGGAATGAAAGGATGAAGGTGATTCCGATCCGCTCATGTATCGCTCGAAGTGACCTGAGAGGAATGAGCAAACACGTCAGAGAAAATATCAAAGTATGACCCGGAGAGACCGCTCTGATGCTTAATTCAGTACGTGTTCAAAATGGTCGGAAGCTCCTGTGAGGAAGGAGATCCGGATGAAGCTAGGGAGAGAGAGAACAAGAGAGAGTGTGGTCGCAATGCAATATCAAGTGAAGGACGACCGTGTGGCCAAGTGGTGACGAGGTCGGGTCATGGCCGAGGAGGACAGGGTTCCGGAGTGAACGAGGAGGGTAGGGTTTCGGAGTGGCAGAGGAAGGTAGGGTTTCAGACTGGCCGAGGAGGCATGGTTCCGAAATGGCCGAGGAGGATGGCCTAGCAGGGTTGACGTTGCAGAGACGGCCTAGCACGGACGGCCTAGCAGGTCAGAGTTGCCAAGGAGGGCAAGGTTGCCGAGGAGGGCAGGGTTCTAGAGAGAGATGCTTTGGTTTTCAGAGGGAGAAATCCCGAGAGAAAATAAAGGGGATGATGGGATATTTATAGACATAGGAGTTGAAAAATTTACGATTGTGTCACTAGAACTTCAGAAAGCCCGTTAAAACTCTCTGGAGCTATGTTATCGGGATCCCCCCCCCCCCCCCGGGATTCGCGATTCGAAGCATATGTTCCGGATCGCGGTTCGCTAGCATTCCGGATCACAGGGAAACACGATCCGGACCCATCAGGGTCGGATCCTTGTAATTGTATGCGGATTAAAGAGGAAGAGAGGGTGTCGTTGGCCTAAGTCATGCCAAACATGCCAAACAGAAAAATGTCAAGGGGAAGAGAAAGTAGAAGTGAAAATAGAGACCTTGCATTTTTAAAAACTTTGTTCTTCCGCAAGCTTTTTTTCTAAATATGTGAGTGTAATTTCAATTTGCTTTTAGCAACTATTTTCTTTGGTAGTGGCTATTGATTAACAATTTGGTATTTTATATGCATCTAAATCTTGTGTCTTTCTATCCTATATTGATATGTTAAATTGTAGTTTCTAAATGAATTGCTAAATTTGTAAGCAAATTAGCTTATTGTTGCAATAGAAGTTTAGTTAGTGTTTGTGTTTTAATTATCGAACCATCACATTGAACCATGTTCCAAAATATTATACCACGTTCCAAAACAACGTATCGAAGATATATACCCCCCTCGTTCCCTACTCTAAGAAATTAGCGAGCCATATACCCAAACTCGTTCCTCGAACCGGTACGTTTCGCATTCTAGGTAACATAGCTCTGGAGCTCCAATTGACTAACGATCAACAACTAGGCACTGTCACGACCCAGATCCCATTAAACCGGGATCAGGGCTCGCCCAATGAGGCGCACAATCAATAATATAGTGATTAAGGAGATGTACAACCCCAAAAATAATAAGAATTCCGGCATGACCTCCCCTAAATAGGGGTAATGCCAACACATACAACATCAGAAATAAACTCAACTCAATATACCACATCTCCAGCACAACAGTCTCAAAGGACTACAAACCATGTAGCCACTCGAGATGAGTTTATAAGAACTTCAAAGCATGTCAAAGTGACCCAAGGAACTAAATGCCATAATATATAACATAATAATATAAAAATAAACTTCAGGTGCAATAATAATATAAAATAACAACCTCAGTCACTCGAGATGAACTGATACTATTGTATACTGCTACAAGTCCGGATGCAAAAGACAGGAGTTGCACCCAGGCACCATAGAAATTGTGGGTAAACCTAAAGCTTAATAAGTACATAGATAGCCCATGAGTATAAAAGTTGAGATGGCCCATGGCCCAATGTATGTAAAGCTGAGAGTAAGAGGATGTAAATGATAGCATATATAAAAATGAGCAGATAATACGAGGCAAGGACTCAAGAATATAGTCATAGCTAGACAGCATAAAAATTGAAATGATCAAGCAGCAAGATCACAATAGAATCACACAGGAATATCCAACAGTCACTCTGGCATCTCACCAAGAGAATGGAAATGATCACACTCGCAACACACTAGAACAAGGGTAATAATCAAGCAGGCATCACAGCAGAACAAGGGTAATAATCATTCTGACATCACACCAGAACAATGGTCATAATCACTCTGGCATCACACTAGAATCATGGTAATAATCACTCTGACATCACACCAAACCACAGAAAATAATCAATGGCATCACACCAGAACAACAGGGAATAACCAATGCCCACCCTGGCCGACATCAAGAAATAGGGTAGAGATCAACTCGCCCCACGTCGGTGTCCTCTCTCAGCCACGTGCGAGTTGAAAGTGATCACAATCGCCATACTGGCCGACATCATCAAGAAATAGGGGCAAGGTGAACTCGCACCACGTCGGTGTCCGCTCTTGGCCACGTGCAAGTTAAAAGTGTCATATGATAAAAAAATGATGTCATCCCCTGCTAGTACTAGGAATCACTCAACTACACTAACGAGCCTATGAATTACTCAAATAGGTTCTAGTGTACACTGCAGGTCACTAAATCCCCCAACGGAGAGGGCATGCCAAAACAACACAAAGCTCCTTCCACGTGGGGAAGTGTGTATAGGACGTACTAGGTAACGAGACCGACCACCTATACCTCACGCATGATCAATACAGAGAGACCATGACACTATAATACAAGTATAAGCCATGAAAAGTGGTCATACAAGGCAAGGTCCAAGATATAGGTCCAGCTATGACATTGAAATGACTCCTCAACTAGCATGCTATCCCATAAAATGATAATAACGATAACAAACAGTGTGGTAACAAGGTACTCATGAAGTATTGAAGTGTACAACTTTCACAATCAAACAAATATACTCAGGATATAGCATGTAACTCGAGATATCAATAACACAAGAGGGCCAAGGAATCTCAAGAGTATCGAGGAGAGCTCATGAAGGAGAAGAAATGAGGACCATCTGTGCACTTACCTTTCCCCCGCTCAAATACTAAGCCCAACAAGAGTCACACGTGTCTCAAGATCCCTCGAGATTCATAGGCTTCTTACCAACGTATTTATACATACATACATACATACATATATTTTTAATATCTCATTTATCATTTCAAAGTAATCATCATCATGACCTATTCCCACTAGGTGGGGTCGGCCGCATGTGTCCAAAAGTATAGATGCACGTTAAGATTATTATCATTTCAAAGTAATAATAATTATTATTATTTAATATGTTTCCTCCTTTTCATTATTATTATTCGCCATTATTATTTACCGGCTCTTCATTTAGTATCCTTATAATTTCATGATATCTCGGGGCAATTTCCCATTGTTAATTCTATCCCAAAGACATCTCTCAATTTAATCCATGTATATACATGAATACCAGTGCACATACCCTAACAGCCCAAGCCTTCTTCCATATTTTATATCTATCATATACCATATTTAATATACGCATTAGATTCTAATTAATCACTTACTCATACAAACACACAACCTTCGGTTCCAGTTAACTCCTACACAGTTAAACACAGTTAAGATGCAATCTAAAACCTTAAAACAGTGGAAATCTCAAACTTGACCAGATTCCGGCCGACCAGCTCGCCGGCGACAGCCGGCCAGAACCAACGGAGGCCGGGCGGTAGCCAACCAGCACCAGTGGAAGCTGCCAGCAACGGCAGGGCTAAGCCCCGCCTCTGTCCTCCAATACCCGCCGGCCGAGAAGCCCAGGCAACCGCATCGCCGCCAGAGTGGGCACCGGCCGGTGACCGACACTCCTACACACCACCCAACCACTAACTCCGGCCAACCACCACACACGGCGGTAATCAAAACCCCAAAACACCCAAAGGTAAAAATCCGATTTTTATCACAAATCTCCTCAAAATCGACCTAATCAACTGATAAATCAAAGGTAAATGGAGGAAATCGGGGTTTACCGTCCTCAAACCCGCCGGATTCCACGGATCCCGCAGGATTTCTCCTCGGTCTCGACTCTTCCTCGGTCTTCCTCTGCTCTTCTCGTGGCCGCCTAACCACTCACCGGCTTCTCTTCTTCGTCCTCGGCCGGTCGCCGTCGCTTCCCTCGACTCGCCGGAACCGTCGCTCGACCTCGTCGACGGGAAGCAGAAGAATCGAGAAGAGAAAGAAAAGCAGAGAAGATGGAGGGGAAGGAAGCAGAAGAAAAAAGGGTCCCGGGTTGTGTGAGGAGGAAAGAGAAAAGAAAATGTGTTTCAGGGAACACCTACCCGAGGCACCGATTTTACCAAATATTTCGACTGAACTCACGATTGAACTCACGACTCTTTAATATTTATTGATAAATAATGAAGACTTTTGACTAAATTCATGACTTTTATATTATTTATCGATAAATATTGAAGAATCGTAACTTCAGTCGTGAGTTGAGTCGGATTGTATAATTGAGTTGCCCGAGACACACCCCCTATTTCGGACGATGAGTGACATTTTTGCCCATTATTTTTTTTTTGAATTTTTAAACAAAATGGTAATATACTACCGTAAAATATCTTAATAAACAGTAGTATACTACCGTCTTGTCATCTTTTTTATTTTTTTAAAAAATGGCAATACTACTGTTTATTAAGGTATATTACGGTATACTACCGTTCATTCGTATTTTAAGTTTTTTAAAAATCTTCAGTACGGTAGTATACTATCGTTTTGTCATTTTTAAATTTTTTTAAAGTATTACTTACATTAATAATACTTATATACATTACAAATGATAGTTAATTACGAGCACCAAATAGTGCATCCTACAAACATAAACTCAGTTTATATTTTTCTATTCATCCTCTTGACCCTGACGATGTGTGTTCATACCAATGTGGTCATACTGGAGGAACTGGGTAGTTAGGGTGCATAAATATCTGGACGAAATGACAATTGTTAGCCCAAGCAATAGCTATCTTACGTCGTCTTTCATCTGGAACCGGCTCGGATAGCAGTGAAAGGTATGTATAAGATGTTCTATGATTTAGGGTGAAACAATGCAGAACGACATTATAATTTGATGCAATTGGCAATCTCATAATTGTCATGTCCATCCATTTCTGTGGTGGTACAGGTGAGGTATTGCAATCTAGACGTGTAAGTGTTTTTTCTGTTGCGGCACGGTCCACCCACCACATTGTTGTGTACAAAACACGATTATTGTTTAATTATCCATCTGATTAAATACTTTCGTACCTGGTACCAATGGGTCTCATCGCCCAAAACATGCACGACTACTGCTCGAAACCCACAATTGTCCTCAGCTTGGAGCCTTGGATGTCCACAATGCAGTTGATGTTATGCTATTAAGCAGCGGGCAACGGTGACCTGAATACATCATCATTGTTTGTATCTTCCACAATACTCGCACTTCCTATTGATTGCGACCTGAATTATTTCGTCCCCATTGATTTTGATCCAGATCTCATTGAAGTAGCACGCTCCACAAATGACTTTATTCTTGCTCCGTTTCGCTTTTTCTTTGATGACGGTCTGCCATTGTGCGACGTGTGGTAAAAGGGTTTCTGGATTTCTCTTTTGGATGGCTTTCTCCAATTGATGATCCGGCGAAACATCTGGTGTCGGGGTGCTTCCTCCAAGCTATCAAGACTTTCGATAGCCTCTTCTCTCGCGTCTTCCACTCGAACTTCTTCAGTGTTTCGAGGGTGGAGACATTGAGAACTTGTGCCAATGCTCATGAATGATATCGAGAGGAATATGGACGCACGATTGCTCGTACCACTTCATGTCATGCTTGTAAGGGAGATCGTGTGTTGTCTAGATCATGCACCGGCATTGACCGAGAGATAAAACTGTAGAGACTTACTGACTTCTTTCGTATTGGGCGTAAATAAGATCCAACACGTGCAATGAAATTTTACCCTGAAGATGGGCAATCGATGGAACTTTGGCCACCTAAGAATATATAAATTGGTTATAAGCGAAGGACAGAAATGTAACGGTTAATTTGACCAAAATGACGGTACCTTATGTCTAACACGTATCAGCGATTACTTGAACGATGTACGTGCCGCACCCGCCCCCGGGTGAGGCCGGCACGAGTCCCGTGGGGGTATCCCACGATTCCCGTAAGCCTAAACCGAAC
>JAOWBR010161326.1:0-12261 GCA_028571145.1 Dionaea muscipula
GGTGTGACCTCATAGGACTTTATGTTTATTTCTTTCCGCTGCATGTATTAGATACTCATGTGATACTCTGATGTTTTGTGTATGACATACACGTTGGATTTTGTGTTTTTCCCCGTAGAGGGAACTGATGGATGCATGATTTATGTATTTTACGTATGCTAGTTTCGAGGCTTGATGGTTGATTGTTTCCGTGGTTTTGGACTGTTTTCGTGTCTTGGTATGATTTCACCCGGCTTCAATGACTCGTGAGTCCCTTCACGAGTTATCGCCAGTGACCCAGTTTGGGGGGTTACACATATAGCTGCAGGCCCTCTGCAGCAGCTCTCTAAAGTCACGGGGTGGATGGAGGATCAGATCATCCATGAAAGCTCCTGAGCGCAGTCCGGTTTGGAGAGCCACCACCGCAACTTCCCCACTCAATCTAGGGATCTAGATGTAGGCCTTGTTGAAATGGGCCATGAAATCTCTCAATGACTCGTCGGGCCGCTATTTGATGGCAAACAGGCTGGGTGCAGCTCGAGTGAAGGCATAGGAGCTGGCGAACTGTCCAATAAAGGCTTTGCTTAGCTGGGAGAACTGCGAGATGGACCGCGGAGCAAGGGAGGCGTACCACTGCCTGGAAGCGCCTTTAAAGGTGGAGGGGAAGGCTCGGCACATGATCGCATCATCCACGTTGTACAGTTGTATCCTGATCTCGAAGCTGTTCACGTGGTCCTCTAGGTCAGTGGAGCCATCATATTGCTCAAATTGGGGCAACCTCAAGCCCGGAGGGAAAGGAACGTGATGGACGTCCCGAGTGAAGGGTCCTGACATAAGGCGCCGTGCAGCAATGGTGTCCTGTCGTCTAGCCTGATTCTCCATGGCAGTGTAGGATGGTTTATCCACCTCTACATCACTGTCATCTGCCGGAAGGGAATGGTTCTCTAGTTGGGGGCGTTGGGTGCTGATTTGCTGCAGCTGATGGGGAATGTGCTGTACCTCAGTTGGAGACTCGTTAGGAGCAGAACCAATCTGCACAAACTTGCCTCTCTCCTCCCTAGTTGGGGGGCGGTTCTCAGGGACAGCTGGAGCCCGCTCCTCGATGGTGGGAAAGGGAGGAATCCGCTGGGGCATCCTAGTCTGGACCTCTCTCTAGAAATGGTCCATCATCGTACTCATCAATTGAGTCACTTCCTCCTGAGTGATGGGTCCGCTCTGCGTCTGGGCCTGCAGGCGGTGGGAGGATTCTCCAACGTCGTCAGGGTGAGCGATTGGCAGGTCTGCCAGAGAAGACGGGTTGAACAAGGATTATTGGTTCACAACAGCAAGAGCAGGAGCAAGGGGATCCTCAGGGTTGGGGTCATCAGGGTTGATGGCAGGTAGAGGGTTCACTGAGGAAGGAATGGTAGGAGGAAGGTTCTGGTTCTTGGAACAAGCCATCGTAGTTACCAGGTCGTGACTTTCAGTCTTTTTCCCACAGACGATGCCAAATGATACTCCCAGAAAAATCCTTAAGTGTAATCACCAAAGTCCCGAGAGAATCGGGTCACAGAGGTCCGGCTAGGAAAGGATCCTATCGGCTCGGGGGAGGTATGAGTTGTTGAGGAAGGGCGACTGCGATAACCTGAAACAGACGAACAAACCCGTCAGAGGGTACCCCTAGGTATTAGCTCGGAAAAACCGCTCCGATACTTAAGTCAGCAAGTGAAGAAGAAGGTGGAAGCCCCTTTGCAAGAGGCAGCCAAGCAGGCTATACCATGCAAGACTTACCGAGCAGATACTACTGAGCAGGCAATACTGGATAAGGCTTACCGAGCAAGCACTGACCGGGTAGGCAAAGGAGAAGGGAAACCGAGGGAGGTTGACCGAGTAAGCACTACCGGGCAGGTTACCGAACAGGGCTTTACATAGCAGCTCCGAGCGGACAAGGGGGAGTCCAAAGTTTAAATGAGTCCAAGCAAAGGTAAATGAACGCATACCTCAAGTATGGGGAGGTGACCCCTATTTATAAAAGTTGGAAAGGTGGCGAAATTATCAAAAAGGGCGTACCGAGCAAGCTATCGAGCTAAATACCGAGTACCGTGCAAGTTTCCGGGCAGGATGCCGAGTACCGTGCAAGTTTCCGAGCAAGCGTTGAATGGCTTAACCGAGCAAGCAATACCGAGCAAGTACTACTTGCTCGGCCTCACCGGGCAAGTACTACCGAGCAGGTAGTGCCGAGCAAGCAATTGTCAGGGAAAGGCTATTCTTCGGTTGAACCGGGCAAGGCCTACCGGCTAGGTAATACCTAGCAGGTACTACTGAGCAGGTAGTACTGAGCAAGTCATTTCTTGTGAAAAAATCCAGTCGTTCCGTCCGGTCTTTTGGTTCACTTATGCAAGGAAAAAATACTCGTATATCAGATATTATACCGATACCGAAATTTTGATATTTTTCGATATTGCAACAATATGGCAGTGGTTCAGTTCGGTATTTTCATAGATTTTTTTTCCATCACTAAACATGATAATTGTTTGCTTGAAAAAATGATAATTCATTTTAAAATACACATATTTTATGAGAAACTTTTTTTTCAATTCCCTTTGAAGTTCTAATTGGTAGGAGTTACATGAATTTGACCGTTATTATTTTGTACAAATTTTACATCTACAGAACTTGATGTAATCTTTTTGGTGAAAGAAAAAAGAAAATGGTAAAAACAAGTGGATTCGAAACTTCGGATGCTTCGTTCGAACCACTGAATAAAAACCCGTACCAAAGATTCATCAAAGAAAACGACAAAACATGGAAATCGCAGAAAAACATCTCAAGAACATAAAAGAAAAAGAAAAACTAATAGCCAAGGCTCCACTATCCCCACTCCCAAATTTTTTCTCTCCACACTCCGCCATTTCCAAAGCCACTAGCCTAGCCAAGCCAAGCCTGTCTACCGGTAACCGGTTATAGTCGGTTAAGGTATGGGTGAGACGAACAAACTACAACAAGTGTGTTTGATGGTGGGTTCAAGTTTTATTGCTAGCAATTATTTGATAGAAAAATAAATTATTTGTTTGCAGTAGTACTCGTACTATACAAATTGCAGGTGGTTTCCCCATAGCAGTTGGTGAGCATTTAGTGCATGTTCCCCTTCTTTCCTTCTCTCTTCACTCACTCTCATATGGAATGGAATAGCACTGCACAACCTCTGTAATTATCCTCTCCTCTCAGCGATACACAACACAATCCAAAGCACTGTAACCGCTTCTGCTTTTCTTTCTCTTCCTCCTCCTGCTCTCTCTTTTTCTCTTCCTGCCCATTTCAGTTTCTCATTCACATTTCCTCCCATAAAATTTGCCTTCTTGTGATGAAAGATGACGGTTTAATGGTGGTGTGGTGATGGTGGTATGATTTGAATCCTGGTCTTTTTTATGTCGATAAAGGAGAAAAATCAGTTTCTCCTCCTCATTGGCCGAAATGTGTAGCTTTTTTTTTTTTTTTTTTTTTTCTTCCTCCTTTTCCTTCTTTGAAATTTGCGCTCAATTTGATTCAATACTTGATATGGACTTCGAAATTTGTGTCTAATTGAATTTGAATTGGCACTTGCTCTCATTTTTTTCCTTTCTTGGTGTCTTCTTTTTCCCTTTTCCTTTTTTTCTTGGTGGGGTTCATGCAGTGATGGTAATGATGATGCTGAAGATGCTTTTGTTATTTGATTATTGGTGGTATGAGCGGGGTATCTTTGTGTGTGTGTGTGTGTGAGAATGTGGAGTATGCGAAGGTGGTACGATTATTATTAACCATCATTTTGAAATCAGCTTCTGGTGCATGTGGGTTTTGATTCATCTGGGTTTCCTCCTCTTGTTTTTTTTAGGTTAACTGTCATTTGAATTTGCTTCGAGGGTTGTATATTTCATGAATTGCGTACGAAAATGTGCATTGACACTGTTGATTGATTATATGGTGCTTGTTCTATGCTGCTTAATAGCCTTAATTCAAACTTTTACTCTGAAGTCTGAACTTTGGAAATAGGTAATTCAATTGGAGCATGATTTTGAAATGCTTGATTTTCACTTGTTCTTTTTGTGTTTTTTTTGTTTTTTTGGGGTCTGGGTCATGCCTTTGATAGTGGTATACTCTTTGATTTATTACGAGGAGTGTGAGTCCGTGAGTTATCCAATTCTGCAGGTTCCATTACTATTTTCCTGTCAGAGCAACAACAATAACCATGTGTTATCTCTATGAATTGAGGTCAGTCCACTGTTCTTTGTAACTCTATGTACATAGAAATAGTATTTTTCTTTTGGTGCTTGGTATGATGAATTCCTTTTTTATTTCTGTTTTTGTGATTTCTTCTGTTTCAGGCATCTGGGTTGGTCTGGTGTTGAAGATAATTTATGACATTGATGTGGAGAGGAATTCTGAGCTTGAAAGGTTGACAGGGAAATGGATTTTGATTAGGTGATCAATTTGGGGATGTTGCTATAATTGGAGGAAAAGGGTAGCTAGTGGTGGTCCAATTGATAATTGTGTTGGTTTTGATGGTTTGAGAAATTGGGAAAAGAGTGATTTTGGCACTTTCCAATTCTACCATAAGAGGATGGATGAAGTGATTATGTGGGGTTGATTAAATAGTTGAGGTTGATAAGTGGGGTGCAATTTTTAGGTCAAGCACTCAAGTTTTAATTGTAATTTTGTATGTCCTTGCTGTAATAAGTTTAGTAGGAGGGGAGTGAGAATGCTTGGTTCTGAGCTGTGTGCTTCTCGGATTATGTCGCCATTTCGTGAAGAAAGTGGTGACGAGGAGCTATCGGTGCTTCCTAGACACACCAAGGTTGTTGTGACTGGAAACAACAGGACAAAGTCTGTGTTGGTAGGATTGCAGGGGATTGTGAAGAAGGCTGTTGGCCTTGGTGGTTGGCATTGGCTGGTATGCCTTCCTCTTCTTCATCTCTCTAGATTTCATATTTCAACTGATTTTTGTTGATACAAAATGACCTAGCATTTTAGTTGGTCTAAATTGTTGCTTTCTTCATCTTTTGTTCATTTGAATAGGTAAAATAGTTGGATTATATTAACTTTTTATGCTAGCCCTTTAGATCTAAGTTGATGTTGATTGCTTTCGTAGGGTGACAAAGATTTTTTTTTCTCCTTGATTATATGAATGCGACGTTGTAATTATTAGAACATAGCTTATAGATATTAGTAAATTTTGTTTTATTTTATTTTTTGTTTGAAAGAGGTAAGCAGAGTAGCTTGAACTACGGGCCTAGACGTGCAAAGAGAAGTCCTCCCCTAATATGGTGTCTACAGTAGGAATCAAACCTGAGGTTCACATTAGTGTACAAGCTGCATAGCACTTGGCCCAACCATCATTGGGTGATATTAGCAAATACAAGCCGGTTAGTACTTGGCCCAACCATCATTGGGTAATATTAGCAAACTTTAGAAAAGGAAGTTTAGGAGAGGTTTTAGATTGGTTCTCTCTCTTGTTTGGCTTACTTTCCATTGAAGTCCTTAAAGCTGATATAGATTTTTAATGATTATAGTTTTTTTCCTTTTTGGATCACATAAACAGTTATAGTAGTGGACAAGATAAGATAGACAAAGGCTCTTAGGGCATCGACGCTTGTGACCATGAACACCCAACAGGTGCAAAATTTTTCTCATGAGCACCCAACTACTGCATCCAGCTTGATTTATCATGATTCATGTCAGCTTGCATGTTTCTATCATCCTGCTTTGCTTAACTGGATAGGGTCTTTGGACTAGGGATAATATCCCCGAGCTTAGATTGTGTCAACCGCTTTGGTGCTGAGTAGGATTCTGTTTCCATTGCTTTTGATTTAGGAAATTCTTGCAATTGTCTTCTGGCTTCAATTGCTGCTACTTATAGTTCTCCTGGAAAACTGTGATGACTTGCATTCGCTTATAATTATGATAACATATGAAGGTTTTGAAGAATGGTGTTGAAGTTAAGCTGCAGAGAAATGCACTGAGCGTGCTAGAACCACCTACTGGAAATGAAGAAGACGATGATTTTGATTTTGATAACTCTAGCTGCAGCTCAGATATGGGTGAAAAGGACAATGATTTCAGTAAGCTAAGACTCTAGTTTAAGCTTTCAAGCTGCAATATGAACATTCAATATCCCTCTTTATGTGAGACTAGGCTGTTTTGATCTTTGGTTCAATCATATGATTAGCCAAAAGGAATCATGGGTTAACTGTACAGTAAGATCTTCCTTTAACAAAATTGAAGTTGGTTTGACACCTTAATTGGGGATTCTCTTTTTTATATTCTTTGGATTCAAGAGAAAACAAGAATGAGACAAGGAATATATGAGCAAGGTCACACACACACACACACACTCCCCTACCCCCACACTAGCAGTCTAGCCAATTGCACTTGCGCATCGGAAAACGCCCACAAGAAAAGAAGAATGGAATTTAATAAGGTGTTCTTGTTAAATATATTTTATGGGTCTTCTACACAAGGTTGACTTTTGGTAGAGTTGATTCCATTAACATGGTATTGGAACAGGCATAACCAAAGGTCACGAGTTCAAATCTTAGTAATTCAACCCCTATTTATTTAGTACTTGATACGAGGACATTCATGTGATGGGATGTGGTAAATATATTTAATAAACCTTCTAGCATAAAGTTGACCCACAACTCCCAATAGTGAGCCGCAAGGCTGTGCGATATATTATTTTGGGGTTTGTAGTGGTACGGTTTGTGTATTAGTGCCCTTTTTCACCTGTTCTTATCTGCAGCAAGTGGCATGGAGTTCCATAAAATGCCCAAGCCGAGAGCTCGTCCTACAAAACCATGGGTTCCATCTTCATCAACGAAGCCAAGTAGTCGTGGCTGTTACAAAGAATCACCATCTAGTGTTCATATCCCTTCAACGGTAAGTAACAAGCTTTATATCGGATGACGAATCTAGTAGCATAGCACATAATCTTGCTTTAGTTTAGTTATTATTAGCCTCATCTGGGTGATTAATATTTATGCCAATAGAATTGTAATGTGTCTGTACTCTGGCGTGGATGTATCAGAAAGTGAACCTGGCTAAGCTGGGAAGCAGTTCACTGTGGAGATACTGCAGGCGCTTTCACCTGGTCATTCTCACATTTACATCACCTGTTTGAGTTTAGCAGTGAATTTTACATGTTTTGCATTTTGGTTTAAGTGTCTCTGATTCAAATTTTCAGGGGAGTGTGAATCCTAACACATCAAAGCATCAGATTGTTAACATTGTGCAGCGTCACTTTGGTTCACAGGTCTCTATCTCTTTCCCTCGGCCTCTCCCTCTATAGACAAGCTTGCTCGATCACTTTGCATAATCTTGTCCCTGATAATGTGTGAAAAGTTGTGATGGTGTTCTGATTGCTGCATTTTGACAATATGGCAGCGAGTTGATGAGGTACAGGTGGTCGTTGACTTCATCCATGCGGCCAAGAGACTCAAGAAAACTGACAAAAGCAGGGAGTAAATATTGGAGCAGAGAGATGGTAGATTCCTGATGGCAGATGTAAATTATATATAGCCTAGCCTAACGTAGGTGAACCTCGTAAAAGTACAGACCGCGGGTAGCCAGCTGAGAGTGTTTTGAGCTAGTACTCCCTGATGCACTCTCTTGCGGATTCTAACTTCAATGCTGTAGAGGCAGCCGCAGCAACATTAGTACTATTCTGTAAATTTCGGTGGCTGTGGATTTCCAACTTGGTTAGGTCTCAACATGTCTTAATCCGCAGATGAGAAGAGAAATCCATTAAAAATTATATGGTCATGAGCAGGGTACATACTCAAATTCTTCTCTGATTTGAGTTTCCCTCAACTTCAATTCTAGGGAACATTGTCTTTATGAGAATAGAAATGATATCCCGGGGAGGAATCAAATATGTATGCTTAGGGACCCCAGCCGGCCATGCTGGGTTGGGCATGGCTGGGGCGGTATGTGTGAGTTTATATGCTTTTTGGGGTTGTTTGAGCTTCCCTCGACGTGGAAAAAGCAAATCGGATGTTCGGGTCTGACGGGCTTGCATCAACATTGTGAGAGGGAGAGAGAATTGACTTACTTGTTCGGTGCTTTGACCTTGGAGACTCACAGTGGCTGTTATACCTCGAAGGGTTGCAAAGGGTTTTTTGAATTGATTCGGTTTTGATTAGAGAGTTAGAGTTGTCACATAGTTTTCTCGTAAAATCTAAAAAAGATGTTGAACCTTATATTATTTTGATGATTGACAAACAACTAGTGAAGCAAAGTTGGTATCTGTATAAGTTGACTTTGAGCAATTACAGGTTAAGTTGAAGCTACAAAAGTTGATGAAGATGCTAGGAGAAGCTTGAAATGAGGCAAAATGTTGTGATACAGTTGAAGCCTTGTAAGGACTGGAACTAGTGCAACATGAAGACGTCTGCTGCGACAAGACCACATGCTGCATGAAGTTATCCAAGAGTAAAATGCAAGGAAGTAGTCCATGGGAATATTTTTTGAAGAACACGAGCTTAAATGCATGAGTGAGGTGAAATGATACTTGAGTTATACAAATGAGTGTTCTGCGCTAAAACGGGCAAGAGAAGTCTGAAGCAATGATTTATGAAGTGATTCCTCCAAGGTCACGCGAGAACATGAAGACATACAAGATTTGAGTTGCAAACGGTCAGCTAAGTTCTGCAAAGTACTACTGCCTACATTAAGACAAGCTGCTCTTACAAGAACACAACATGAAGCTACATAGTGCAAAGATTGAAGATATCCTCGACAATGTAGAATAGCTATCCATCAGTGAGGTATGCAAAAGGTTATTCACAAGTAATTAAATTTTGGATTCTTGAGATCTTGAGCACCCACACACACAGTTTTAAAAATGTCCCAGCAAATACTTTGGCTACAAAGAATTGATTCTTCTATGAAGAAGTGTCATAGGCAGAATTTCTGGGCAACATTTTCTAATCCGAGAGCAACACATGAGCGAGAGCAACAAAGACAGATGAGCGAGAGCAAACACATGAGCGAGAGCAACAAAGACAGATGAGCAATTTTCTGAGCGAGAGCAAACACATGAGCGAGAGCAAACACATGAGCGAGAGCAACAAAGACAGATACCAGATGAATGTGTGAGCGAAAGTAAAGGAAGTAGGGCACTGGATACCTGTTGTAAGACGTTCTCCACGAGCTAGAGGTAAGATGGCATGGAATTCATGGAAGAGGCAAGAGTTCACGGTGTTTTGTCGATGATATCCCCGAAAGCATGGATCAGAGGGATCTTCACAAATTATTCAATAACTATGGTATTGTGACTGACGCGTTCATCCCAAACAAAAGAAGTAGGACAGGGACCAGGTTTAGCTTTGTAAGGTATAACTGTGAGGTAGCAGCTGGAATGGCTGTGGAAAAGGGGAATGGACTGTGTATTCATGATAGAGAAATCAGAGTAGAAATTGCAGCGTATGGTAGAGTACAAGTTGGTCAGACAAAGATATTAAAAGATGCAATCGGCAAGGATGCTGTGAGGAAGTTTGGGCTACAGGAAACATTTTTGGGAGATACAAGTAGGTATACAAAGGAAAGCACAGGGGAACAGAGCAGGGTACAGATCTTATGCCAATGTTGTAAAAGGAATTCGGTGTATAGAAGACAGACAAACCACAATTAGAGTTAAAAAGGTTGCTAACGGTTAGCTACACAAGAGCTTATTGGCGACCATGCACGACAATGTCACCATAGAGGATTGCACACGTATGATGTTAGCCTCGGGATTTTGTGAATTCCGTATTCGACCGTGTGGCGGAAAGACACTTATCATGGCATTTTCGTCAGTAGAAGACAAACGACGTGCTTTACAGGGGTGGAAGGAACTGTTCGATCCTTGGTTTAACAAAGCTGTCGGGTGGGGGAGTGATCAACCTATAAAAACAGGGAGATACATATGACTAAACTGCTTTGGAGTACCACTAGAACTCTGGGGAGCTACAACTTTTCATACAATTGGAGAACGCTGGGGTGAAGTCCTACAATTAGATGAGGATACAGTGCATCATTTATCCTTTGAGTGTGGAAAAGTAAAAATTTTCACAACGCATATGCAACATATAAATTGCTCAGTCATATTGGAATGTGAAGGTAAAAAATATCTAATCCAAGTTGTGGAAGCACAATGCATCCTGGTGAATAAAATTGTGGTTGAAAATGGTGCCCGGGAATCATTAAGCCCATCAGCAGAGAATGGAGTCCAGCGACGTTCAAAAATGTTCATTCAAACAGGGGATGGGGATTCATACTCTCAAACTAATCCATTAAGCCTGAAAAAGTTTCAGAGCAACAATGGTGGTTTCGACATAGAAGATGCAACAGTGGAAGAGACATAAAGAAGGGTTGAAGATGATGACGTGGCATCAGGAAGGGCCAAAAAGGTAGGCAAAGGGGCTGCTCAAGAAATGTACTCCAGTGATTTGAATAGCGAAAATGATACCCTTGCAACCCCAAAAAGTATTGTAATCGTTGTAATCCAATCAAAATTGTTGAATTATTTTTTAGATTCTAAATAAAGGTTGACGAAGGTTGATGAGTGGAGTAAATAATATAGATAAAATATTATAAATTATTATTATAATTTTTTATTATAAATGTATCAGGATACTTAAAATAGTACGGTGGGGGAGTCCCTCGATCTGGATCACGCGTGAATCGGGGAATAGTTGATGAGAAAATGGGGCATGCAATTGAACCAATCGACGGGGCAGTTAAGTCAGCGGAGGGAGAGTTGGTCGGGTCGGGTGCAGTGTTGGATATCACTGAAGTAATTCCAAGACCATTGCACTTTCCAGCAATACCAGTTCTGGTGGGGGCAGAAATTGGGCCACAACCAAGCCTAGTTGATGGGCCGGCCAAATTAGAAAGGACTGAAAGAAGCTTTAGAGATTTTGGAATACCCTTTGATTGGATCGGTAGACCAGATGGACCATGGACTATCAAAGAAAACTGGAAGCGGGGTACTTAGTGACCTACGGTCGACTTCCACCTTCCCCAAATCAAAATTGCCCCCTTGTCCTAGACCATTATTGTTATACCGCATATCGAATTAATCGGGTGATAAATAATTTTTAAAGATTTAATTATGATTAATTAAGAACATCGTGTGATTTATGGAGTTAATTTGGATTTAATTTAAAAATGACGCGTTTATGAGTAAAGCGGTCATTTTAGGTAAACGATATTGGAATTTAATGATTTTAGTGTCGTTGGAATCGATAGGAACATGCTGATTTTTATTGGAACTTTGAACTTAGTATTAGAGAGAATTGATACAACTTATTTACCAATGTAGCTAAGGATGTGATTTATTTAAGTAGAACAATGGAAGGGGCTGGACTCATTTTGGTTTCAGTCCTCACGTGGGGATAAGGATGAGCAGCCCATTTGTTTGACTATTGACCAAGTGTGTGTTGCCTTGCGTGGAGACATCTTTCCTACTTTGATTTTGATGAGGGCACGTCAACTAGTGACAAAGCCACCTCCAGCCAAGCCTCACCTCTTTATTTTGTAGCATAACCCTGCATCGTTAAGGAAAACAAAATCAGAGGAAAAGGAGATAGCAAGAGAAAGGGAGGAAACCGAGAGAAATAGAGAAGGGAAAAGCAAGGAGGAAGTAAAGAAGTTGTGTGTGGCTTGTATCCTTGTTGGTGGTAGCAGTTCACAAGGAGTTTCAACACCCATCATTTAATAGCTAAGGTAAAGAACAGACCCTATTCTTGAAGTTTTATGATGATAGAAAGAATACGGACCATGCCCATGAGAGTATTCAAAGAAAACTCCATGTTTTTTTGATTTTCCATATAGTGACAAGTTGATATAGCTAAACCATGAACCTAGGATGGACTTTACCAGTGCCTATGCATGATTTATAATGTGATTAAGCCTGTGATTTCAAGATATGAAGTTCATTGCATGAATGAAAGCAAGTAGAGAATTCTAGGTTAAATTCATGAAGATATGATTTTTCATATAAGCAATCCATGACTTTGGTTTTGGTTGGGCCTAAGATGGCTGTGAGCATGTCATATGATGTATTTATGATAGTATAGAATCTCTGTTTTGGATGTATGAGTTGAACACAAAGGATTTCGAGTATTTGGAGAATCTGTCGTTTTCTGCAACAGGGGCATGGACGTCTGGGCGGACGTCCAGCCGAACACCCGCAGCGAAGTCCATAGCTCTATTTTGAGATCAAAAGATGTGTTCGGCTCTTGATAATTTACATGTGTACTCCTTAGTTTGAGTAGTGACAGAATAGGA
>JAOWBR010161337.1:0-12261 GCA_028571145.1 Dionaea muscipula
TAATATTAGAAAAAGATCGGGGGTGTTTTGGATATATTATTTTCTTTTTAAATATTATTTTCTTTTTAAAATATTCAAGGATAAAAATGATAATTCAAAAAATTATGGTGCTGTGTTTAGTAATTGAGGTGCTGTATTTAGGGGTTATGAAATAAAAAAATTAAAGAAAATTCGCATCACCTGACCTGACCTGACCTCACCGACCTGAACTGGAGTTCCATCTTCCTCTACGACGTCGGCTACGACGACGACGAGATTTGCTCCCAGTCTTCTCTCTCATCCCTCACTTCAGAAAGCTCCTTCGCGGTTTCGCCACCCGAAACCGACAGCGAGTGTGAAAGGATTGAGAGTAGAACTACGAACAGACAAAACCAGACAAATACAAGACCAAGCCAAATCGAATCAAATCTACCGAGAAGAGAAGAGTTGGGAAACATTTCCATTTCCAGGGATCAGGCTTGGTTCGGATCAATTTATGTTGCACTTGGGGTCAGTGGTTGTTTGATTTTGATCTCCATTGAACCTATCACCTGCCCAGTTATCCAATTTTGATAGGATTTTTTTTTTTGTCTCCTCGCCCTTTTTTCTGTTTGTTTTGTCCTCTCGATGTTCATTTTCGTGCTATCGGGATTTTTTTTTTTCTAGTTTCTCCGTTTCCATCACCGAATTCAGTCAGCCATTTTTATTTTACCATTTTCCTTTTTTCTGTGTGAATTGAAGTTCTGTTCATGGGATTTGGAGATCCTGTTTGGATGCATTTTTATTATCCCTCCTTATGAGCAAGGAGTTCCCATTTTGCCAAACGGAAAAAGGAGGGGCTTTGATTGATGGGGTGTTTGGTTTGTTGGTAGTCGAAGAAAAGTTACTCTCTACTTGGACTGTTCAATACCTAACGTGCGATATACTTCTACTACTCCCCCTTTTCTGTCTCTCCTGTATCATGCCTCTTCTCTGATCAGCTCTGCTTTCAGTACTCTCTCTACTTGCCTGCAAAATCCTTCTCGATAATCAGATTCATATCTATCTGGGTTCAATTTTAGGTTTTGTTTGGGGTTCTGCATTCTGGTTAGTTTGATCGGATCAGAATAACTGAAAGGGACGCTTGATTTTGCACCAAATGGGTACATGTTGAGGTGGGTGTTTGATTGGTTTCGATTCAGTTTAATTCTGTCAATTGGACTAATTTGTGGAATCTGGTGCTTTTCTACTTAATCCATATGCTTAGTGCCCTTTACCTCTCGGGGATAGAATTTGGGATTTCTGTTGTTGGGTTCATTGTTTTTGAGAAGTTGCATTCTCAGAATGTTTTTTTCAGAATGCATCTTTTGGATGTGGATTGTGGTTTTGTTGTCATATATAGTTGGATTTCTTCCAACTCTCTTAGTCTCCTATGGTTTTACCATTGTTGAGGGCTGATACATTGCAGCGGCATTGACTAGGTTCTATATTCTTCCCTCTTCGTGCTTTTTCTCCCTTTCTTGGTCTTACATGGTTCAGTGGATCATCGGGCAATTTCATGTTGGTTGTAGCTTAAAATCTCGTTTAAGCCTCTTATTTTTCCCCTGAATGTGCTGTTGTTCTCAATCAGCTTAATCTACATCATTATTTATGTTGAGAAACCTCCTCAACATTTAGGTTCTTAGCTTAATTTAAGATGTTAGCTTTAAGCGTGTTCATCTTGTTTTGTTTAGTGAACTTTGTGTGGTTGATGGAATATAGCTGATTTCTCTTACATCGCTACTTATGTTGAGAAACCTCCTCGACATTTAGGTTTTTGCTTGGTTTAAGATTTTTGCTTTGGTATGCTTGTTTTCTTTTGTTTAGCAAATGTTTTGTGATTGATGGAATATAGCTGATTTGTCTTACTGGGTATCAAATGCCAACTAATATTAGCTTCTAAATAGTATCTTTTGTGGTGATACTTCTTCTCTTCGTTCAACTTTTGTTGGGGATTTTAATGCTTGTATGGCTTTCATAAATCCTTGGAAGAGTTTGAGACGAAAAGCAAGTTTGATGATCCAACATTCTTCTAATGAATTATTTGTTCTAATATCAAATACCCTTGCTTTCTCTAGAGGGTAATTTCTTAATGTGGCTTAGCTTTCTGCTCATTAAGTTAAGACTCCACTTGTGCGTGTACTTGATTAGTTTGAGTCCGATAGGTTGATCAGTGCTGAAATTCATTTTTCTATCTATCCTAGTATTACATCCACCCTCTGCAAATGTCCTACATATGACCATGACAAATGAATGCTTGTTTGATGATCAAGGTTTTTAAATTTGCGTTACTTGTGAACTTGCAAATATTTCTTCAGGAACTGCTGACTAAATGTTCTGACCCAGGAAGCTGTACTTTGTCTTTTGGTGGCAGATCTACGAAATCTTGTAGCTGAATGGTCTAGTGGCATCTTATGTTGTAACTTGAACGTACAACCTTAATTGTGCACTGGTGATATGCATGTTAAGGGGAACGAATAAGCTGCCATTTTTCCTGGAGAAATGGTATTTAGTAGAATTGCGGAAATTATCTCGTCTGCAACAAACCGTCCTGTGCGAAAATCTTCTTCTATCCCTTACATGTCATCTGGACTATTACCTCCTACAGGTTATGGCCATGGTTTTGGTTTCAGCGGCACTGGACAGAAAGCCAACTTGCGACTCTCTTCATCACTGCAAGATTTAACTGCTTATCGTCGAGTCGATCTTGAAGATGTTGAGCAAAGTTCTGGGACGAATACTATATTTTCTAAGCAGCCTCATCCCTTTCTAAAAGAAAATGGGGCATCAAGTTTCTCAAAGGAGAGGGCCTCACAAGGAGCCCTGTTTAAGCAGAGAAAATGGACTCGAGTGTTCATGGTTTTCCTTGGCCTACTATTGTTTTCTTTTCTTATGTTTACACTTTTCAATTTTATGCATTCTATTTGGTTTGGAGGAGGTTCAAAGTTCTTTGTCGTACTTGATTGTGGGAGTACCGGGACTCGGATTTATATATACCAGGCTTCTGTGAATAACAACAAAGATGAGAATCTGCCGATTGTTCTTCGATCATATTCAGAAGGCTTTCACAGAAAAACCAAGGGGCAAAGCTGGCGTGCTTATGATCGGATGGAGACGGAGCCCGGACTTGATAAGCTGGTGCATAATGCTTCTGGTTTGAAGGCTGCCATAAAGCCACTGCTGCGGTGGGCTGAAAAACAGATACCGAAGAAATCACACAAAACCACTTCTCTCTTCGTCTATGCTACTGCTGGTGTCCGCAGGTTGCCAAGTTCAGACTCAGAATGGGTACTTAACCATTTGTGGTCCATATTGAGAAATTCGACATTCCAGTGTAAAAAAGAATGGGTTAAGACTATTAGCGGAATGGAAGAAGCTTATTATGGGTGGATAGCTCTTAACTATCAAAATGGTATTTTAGGGACAATACCAAAGAAGGCTACATTTGGTGCACTTGATTTGGGTGGTTCGTCGTTGCAAGTTACCTTTGAAACTGTGAAACCTGTACATAAGGACACCAACTTGCATCTTAGCATCGGGGCTGTTGGTCATCATCTCAGTGCCTATTCTCTCTCTGGGTATGGGTTAAATGATGCTTTCGACAAGTCTGTCGTTCACCTCCTGAAGGGGCTGTCAAGACTTAACCATAAAGTATTGGCTGGTGAGAGTGTAGAAATTCGGCATCCTTGCCTTCATTCTGGTTATAAAGAGAAGTATGCCTGCTCTCACTGCGCTGCTGTGTTCCAAGAATCTAGGAGCCCACGAAATGAAGTGAAGAAACTTAGCAAAGGTGGTAAAGCAGGAACTCCTGTTTGGCTTATTGGTGCTCCAAACTGGGATGAATGCAGTTCCCTTGCGAAGATTGCTGTCAATTTGTCTGAGTGGTCAGATCTGAGTCCTGGAATTGACTGTGATGTACAACCCTGTGCCCTTTCTGAGGATTTACCCCATCCATATGGGCAGTTTTATGCCATGTCCGGCTTTTTTGTGGTCTACAGGTTCTTCAATTTGACTTCTGAAGCAACGCTGGATGATGTATTAGATAAGGGGCGTGAGTTTTGCGATAAATCTTGGGATGTTGCATATAAAAGTGTTCCACCACAGCCTTTTATAGAACAGTACTGCTTTAGGGCTCCTTATATAGTTTCATTGCTGAGGGAAGGCTTGCACATTGCTGATAATCGAATCACTGTTGGTTCTGGGAGTATTACTTGGACTCTCGGAGTTGCCCTAGTGGAAGCTGGGAAGGCATTTCCAACCAGATTAGATCTTCACAAATATGAGTTGTTTCAACTTAAGATAAATCCCATTATTCTCTTGGCTATTTTCCTTATTTCATCAGTTTTGGCAGTTTATGCTTTGTCCCATATCAGCAATTGGTTGCCACGAATTTTCCGTAGACCGTATATTCCACTTTTCAGGCACAGCAGCATGCCAACAACCACAGTGCTTAACATATCATCTCCTTTCCGGTTCCCACGCTGGAGTCCTTTAAGTTCAGGTAATGCAGATCTGCATCAACAATAAAAATAGGTTCATATTTCAGTTACCAATGAATTGCCACAGTATTGTATCATTTGTCAGGCTAAGTGTTCTTCCATATTAATCTTTTTAATGATGCGGATGCTCTGATGATTTTGTGGATAATGACTGCGGTTCAGCTAGATATATTTGGGCAGCGAAAATGTGAATATCATTTAGGACATTAATCCATTGATTGTTTTCTGTGTTTTTTTTTTTTGATTGTTTTCTTGTTTTCTTAGTCTATTTCAGCTTGAAGACACTCCACCTGTGAATTAGGTAAACATTGATGCAGACTATAGAACATACAGTTAATACCGAGGAACATAGCTTTTTTTTATGTGCTGAAGTGTTTTGCAGGCATAGCTAATTAGCTTTTCCACTATTTCTGTGCCCTGGAAATTTGTAGCCAAGACCTTATTCTACTGTCTTATTGACTATTGCTCTGAGGAATGAATATACCATCCTTAAGAATTTTCTGTTTCTTCACAGTAATGCAGTATTCGTTTATCTGTTTCTTTATTGTTATTGACTCATTAGCATCCAATTTCATGCTTGGTTCTCTTCTTGAGTTGCCATTCAAATCTGATGTTTTTCAGTGGAGGGAAGAGCGAAAACACCATTGAGCCCAACTACTGCTGAGCAAGAGAGACCATTCTCCATGAGAAATTGGCTTCAGGGAAGCAACGTTCAGATGGCGGATACTTCCCTATATCCTGCAGCTGGCAGTGTTTCTCATAGCATCTCTTCTGGTAGCTTAGGACAGATCCAATTAGAAAATGATGGGATGGGTTCCTTTTGGACACCTCACAGAGGTCAGACGCGTCTTCAAAGCCGACGATCTCAGTCACGAGAAGACCTTAATACTTCCCTGGCCGAGTCGCATCTGGTTAAGGTTTGACAGCTGGGAAACTATGGTATGATCTCATTGATAGCTCTTTGGATTATATTATTTAATTTGAAACCATTTAATTTAAAAACACAGTTGTGCTATTGTTTTTCTTTTGAAGGACAGTTGTGCTACTGTGATTCATGAACATTCTTATTCTTTCCAATTTCTGCTTTCTTCTTCTGCCTTCTAATACATAATTATCGAACTTGGGTTTGTGTGTTCAAAACCTCATTTAGTTTCTTTACTATCACAACCCGTGGTTTATATAGAAAAATCTTGCTTTCCTTTATTATACTACTTGAACTGTTCAGTATAGTTTTGACCAAAAAGCTCTTCATTTTAGTTCTATATAGCTATTATCAAGTCCATTTTTCATTCGCGGTTGTTATAAGAACTTAGGGGAAAGTCTTAGCTTCTAAATGAGGCTGAGTAATATATTTATAGTGTTGATAATGAACTATTACATATTAACACTAAACAGGTGCAACACTTACCACAAGCTCAATACTCATAACACTCCTTCTCAAGTTGGAGCATAGATGTTAACCATACCTAATTTGTTTCAAATATAGTCAACCCTATTCCCAAAAAGAAGCTTAGTCAGAATATCACTAAGGTGCTCGCTCGTTTCACATGACTCAATCAAATGTTACCGTTCTTCATCTTCTCTCTCACGAAGTGACAATTTACCTCGATATTCTTGGTTTGTTCATGAAAGATTGGGTTGGCCGCAATGTGAATAGAAAACAGTGTTCTAAATGGCAGTTCTTGGCGCCGCCTAAGCGCTTGGCAGCGCTACTACGCCACGTCTAACTCTAATCGTTTTTTGTTGGCGTTTCTTTGTCGATTGTGGCGGAATATAACTGATTGTGGCGGTGTATGACGGATCACGACGGTTTGGCGCTCCATGGCGTTAAAGGATGACAACCCAAAATTTAAAAAAAAATTCAACCTAATGAACACTTGAAGAAAAAATCCAAAGGCAGTAAGAAATTTAGAAAAGTCCAACCCCCTAAATGAAAAGCTTACCATAAACCCAATTATCCAAATGAAAAGCTCGGCAGGGTTCCGAGCTGGGGTGTCGGGCAGGATTCGCTTGGTAGAGTTTGAACCAGAGAAAAATATTATCTTGTTTGGTTCAGTCTTCTTGTCCACGTGTGCGGTCGCCTTGTCGACATATGCTGTGGATTTTACTTGTATATCAATAGCTAACAACTTAGAATGATTTTTTTTGTAGAAATAACCATATCATCCTAGAATAGTCATCAATAAACGATGCAAAATATCATCAAACCATGTTATCATGGAATAGTTATCTTGGAATAGTCTTAAATTCTACAAGACAAGGACTCTAAACATCAGAATCAACCAACTCAAGCGGAGCACCTGCTCGTTTATGGACTTGATAGGACATTCCATGGTGTTTAGCTATTTAAATAGGTTGGGGTGATTATGAAATTACCTTCCTGCCCCTGACTGGGCAAGGTTTCGAGCTGGGGTGCCGGACAGAGTGAACCAGAGAAAAATCTTATCTTGTCTGGTTCGGTATCCTTGTCGACGTGTGCGGTCTCCTTGTCGACATATGCCGAAGATTTTACCTGTATATCAATAGCTAACAACTTAGAACAATTTTTTTATAGAAATAACCATATCATCCTGGAATAGTTATCAATAAACGACACAAAATATCGTCAAACCATGTTATCCTGGAATAGTTATCTTGGAATAGTCTTAAACTCTATAGGACAAAGACTCCAAACATCAGAATCAACCAACTCAAGCGGAGCACCTGATCGTTTATTGACTTAATTGGACATTTCATGGTGTTTAGCAAACTGATAAGACTCACAAAAGAGGTCAAACACAAATTGAACCTCAGGATAAAGATGCTTCATACTATAAAGTGTCTGATGACCAATACTACAATGTAGATCAAGAGCAGTGGTAGACAAGACGGGAAAAATAACGGTAGATGATTCTGCCTCGAGCTGATAGAGCCCTCTTGACGTGCGTAGACCCCTACCAATAATCATCCTCGTCAATTGATCCTATATCATACAAGAATCACTAGAAAGCACAACAAGGCACCAATGAGTTCGAATCAGAGCACTTAACAAATTCACAATAAGAGCAGGGATGTAGAGAACAATACACAAAGTCAAAACGGAAGTAAGTGATATTGTAGCTATGACTGGGATATACGATGAGCAATCTAGACATCAGGATATGAGGAAATGAGAGAATACCCATGTGATATACCTAGGAAGCCATTCATGTGATCAGTGGCCCCCTGTATGAATGATCCACTGTTGAGAAGATGCAGAAAGATGAGCAACACAATGAGCCAAGTGCACGGGTGGAGTCGAAGAGGGTTGAGCTGTAGTAGAGACTATGAGATGATCGTAGAGTGGGAGAAGACTTAGCCCTAGAGAAAGTCACATTGGCAGATCGATAAGCAAAAGGTCGATCATGCAACTTGAAGCATCGTTCGTGAGTATGACCAAGGACTTTGTAATATGAGCAAATATGCCTACCATCAGAAGCAGAAGTACGGTAGTAGGAGGACGGCCATGAAGTTGATAATAAGTCTCAAGGACGTGGTCAGGGCGCTGCCAATGAGTGCAAAACGAACGATCTCCTTCTCGACCACGGCAACGATCGGGGGATTCACTAGAGCTAACAAGGGCAATACGATCATTACTATTATGCTTAGAATCAGACCATTGGCAAATAGCTCTGTTAGCTTTAGAAAAGATCTCTAAGGAAGTCTCTTTACCAGTCAAAATCTGAGAGCGGACAAAATCATAAGATTGGGGTAAAGCACTTAGAAATGACATAATGACAAGCTATTCACGCTGCTGTTGCATCGTAGCCACATCGACAATAATGGGCTTCAAGACATTAAACTCTTCATATGTCTTTTTAAAAGAAGCAAAGATTTCAATAAAAGAGGACTCGCCAAACTGAGGGTGGAAGAAGGGTTGAGATATATTGTGTAAGTTGTTCATATTATTCTTCTCAAAATACAAAAGAGCTAAATAATCCCATATCTGCTTCACGGTATCACAATGTGTCACAAGATCGATGACGAAGGCATCCATGGAGTTGAGGAGGCTTGGGAAGAATGTTTGCCACATGTTAAATTTGTATATAATCGTACTTTACATTCGGCTATTAAGGTGTCACCTTTTGAGATTGTCTATGGTTTCAATCCCCTCACTTCCCTTGATTTATCTCCATTACCCGTGACTGATCGTGTGAATTTAGATGGTAAGCACAGGACTGAAATTATTAAACTAGTACATGAGCAAGCATGGTTGAATATTGTGCTTCACAATATCAGAATGTGTCACAAGATCGATGACAGAGGCATCCATGGAGTTGAGGAGGTGAGTATAGAGATGTACATTCACTCGAGCCTAGACTGTGGTTTCGACTGGATCCTTGTCAACTCTAGGACCCCATTCAGTCAAATGATCCTCGAACTCCATGTCCGTGATACTAATCTCAATTTGTTTGCTCTACTTAAAGTAATTGGCCCCACTCAAGCAATTCTTAGTGGGCTTGGTGGTGGTCGAAACAGCGAAACAAACCCATAAGATCCTTTGTTTCATCTACCCTAACTCAAACGGAGAAAAAAAGAACTACGGAAACAGAAAATAGATAATCACCAAGGACAAAATCAGGGAGAAACCACAATCGATAGAGAATCCTCTGAACACGAGCCCTCAACCCAAAAAACGAAGAATCAACCGCGTCTCAAACATAAACTTAGCAATAGAAGAAACCATATAGAAACCCGGTAAGTAGAGACATATCACAAATGGAGAGGAAAGCGTCACTAGTCCAAGAGGAAGAAAGGACCAGCACATCGAACAAAACATTTTGATACCAGCGATGTGTGTGGACCATTTTCAGGGACATCGACGGGGTGTGGGAGTACGTGGTGGCAGAACGGAGAACGGCCAGAAAGGAATGGAGATTTGGAGATGGTTAACCGCCCTATGAAGTCAAACTATGATGAATTACAATAGCTTGCACGTTATAAGGCAATCACCACTGCGCGGAAGAGAGAAAGGCATGTCGCCATCGTGTGCAATGGTCGCCAGGGTCCGAATGCCGCTTCCATGGGGTCGCCAGACCCTGGGCTAGCTGATGGGGGTGGAGGTGTGCCTAGGTAACGGCCGGATTTGGCGCTGGTCGGATTCTCTGGGCGACGCCTAGGGTTTCTTCAGATTTAGATTTGACTCTGATACTATTTTATAAGAATTTTGGGGAAAGTCTTAAGCCTCTAAATGAGGATGGGTAATATATTTATATTGTTGATAATGGGCTATTACATATTAACACAAAACAAGCCAAACACTCACAACAGGCCCAATACTTGCAACAGTGGCCAATATACATATCCAACTCGGCTCATCTAGCAAACATGGGCAGACGTGGAGAAAATGGCGAAGGAAAATGAAAAGGTGGTGGTAGGTGATCGGTCTGATGAGCGAACCTGCAATTTGATAAATGATAGAGGGAAGATCATATACACCACAAGGATGTGTTCTGGGAAATTTCAATCAGCAATAAGAGGGTAACTCTTATGCAATTGTATTGTAACAAAACTGAACTATTCTTGAAGAGAAACGAGGAAATCGTTATGTAGACTCTAAGGAAAAATTCAATACTAGACTCAAAAGATTTTCATAATCTAGAATATAAAAGAAAAAAGATAGAACTCTACCAAACTTAAACTCTATCTAAACTAACTTATACAATATCAAGAGAGAAATAAACAAAGTCTCTAAAATACCCTTTGCTGCTACTTATAATTCTTAATGCCCCTGCATCCAAAAGTTCCAATCATAAGTAAAAGCAAAAGTAACTAATGTACCATGTTGTTTCTATTTGTTACCCTCACCTAATTTCTGTTATCCATACCTTGACATGTTAAAGTACTCTTGTTTAAACAAAAGCACGAGAAAATAGAGGTAACGTGTGTGCCTGAGAATCTGTGTCCTAATTTTCAGGAAAGTTCATACGTCGTGGACTATAGGATCAGTCAAATGCATACTTATGAACCCTTGCGCAAATGGAAGCAACAATTGGTTGTCCTTGGGCTGTTCCCTTATATGAGGAAGTTTTGACCCCCAAAAGGATCATCCTAAAAGTGGTGTCATGGGATATGCATGTCTTGTATGTGATCTTGTCCTTATTCATCTAATTGGTAGAAGGCTTAAAGTATTGAAATCCTCCCAAGTATGTTAAGTGTCTGTACTTTGAGATCATCATCTGTGTAAGCACATGGCTGCTTTGAACATGTAACTAAACCAGCAAGGAGAAGAAAATAATAAGGAAATGGAGTTTTTTTCCCCTATGTTAGTTTGTTTTTCTTGTAGATGAGATGATGATGTGTTCTGTTCCTCATAACTCTTGGGTTTGTTGTGACAGGACATTTCTTGCAATAGGTTTCTGCTGGAATGAGTGGCCTTGAGGGACCTGACAGGAAGTTCCCTCAACATACTCCTGTTCAGTGGAGAACTCTGGGTTAGCTTATGTCTCTTGTCCACAGGTTCCATCTGAGTTAGCAGCCCTCCAGTTATGGACATATCCTAAGTTGTTGCACAAACATTCTCTGAATGGCCTTTGGGCACGCGGCAAATGAGAAGCAGAAGTAACTCTAAAATGAGCACAAGTCTGATCAAAGAGGTGCACATCTTCCCGACTTGTAATTTGTTTAAGAAGCGACCATATGCATGGCAGTCGATCTTGTAGGTGATTTTTTTTCAAGTGGTTTCCAACTTCCTATTGATTGAGTTGGAGTGGAGGACAAAAACTGAAGGAGAATATTCATTTGGGGATGGAGGAGTAAATACATGTTCCAATTTTTATGAGAATGATGCCAGCGTTGAAATCAATTTGAGGAGATGATTATCTTTGATGTTTTATTTAGTGTTCTTATTTAGTGTTCTGCCTTTGTACACTTGGATATATAGGCTTACAGGTATCCGGATTCCGGACTACTGGAATTTAACCGCTCTGCAACCATCTTTTGCTTCCCAAGTTTACAATTTGAATGTTTTTCTTTTGGTGAAGCAAGTGAAGCTATAAGTAAACAATCACTTTCTTAAAGTGAATTTGAGAAAAAAAGGGCGGGGGGTTGAGATTCTAGTGAGGATCTATTGAAGTCTAAGGAATGTTACAGCGTCCCCTGAAAACTGAAATGCTTTAGATGTTGATAAAATGGTCCAGGAAGGGAGCCTGATATCATAGTGTCTGAGCCAACGTTTTGTTGGATGCTACAAAATTAAGAAAATGCTACCTAAACCACATCCTATATATCTATAATAATCTATGATACAAGGAATGAAATTTTTTTAAAAAGGGACAAATTTTTTATCTTATATGGCATAATATTTGTCCTATATGGTAGCGAGGGGGAGAGGAAGAGGGGGAAGGGGAGCTCGTGGGGACGGAGAAGAAGGGAGAGGGAGAGGGAGAGGGGAGAGAGAGATCACATACAAGTATGATCATATATATATATATACTAGATATTACCCGTGTCAAAGACACGATGAGCATTGACAAATTTAAAAAAATAATAAAAAAAATTTATTTCCTCCTCTTTTCTCTCTCCTTTTTCTCTTTTCTCCCTCTTCCTCTCCCCTTCCTCTCTCTCTCCTTGTCCACCTAGGACAAAGTCACTTTCATAAATTCAAAAACCATTCTGATTTATATAATAGACTAGAAATTACCTGTGCCTTCGGTACGATAAGCATTTTTCCTCCCATTAGCTAATTGAAAGACTATATAGAAAACTGTCGTGTTCAAAAAAGAAATCTTGTAGCGTAAAAAACAAA
>JAOWBR010161348.1:0-12259 GCA_028571145.1 Dionaea muscipula
AACCCCCGGGCAGCCCGAGGTTCGCCGGAGACTGCCGGAATTTACTCCGGCAGCCTCCACCGCCGCCTGCCACCCTCCGGGCCACCACCGGGCCGCCACCAGACCACCGCCAGGCTGCCGCCAGGCCACCACCGTCACTCTCCTCACAAACCGCCACCACCGACAGCCGTCCGGACTCCGCCGAGCTGCCGGAGAACCACCACCACCACTAGACACCGTCGACCACCAGCTGAGGCCACCATCGGCCTCCCCCAGCCGGCCGCCGCCGCGTCGGCCGCCCATGGCCGCCAATCGGCCAACCACCACCACCACACGAAAAGTTAACGAAAATGAAAATCGAAACAAGGAGAATGTAGATCGGGGCGAGGGGAGTCTAGATCGAACCTTACCCAAGCCGGATCGTGACCGATTCGCCGGAAATCTCGCCGGAGCCGTGTGAATCGTCACCGTCGATCTCGCGCGGCCTCGACTTTCGGCCGTTCACCAACCGCACGGCCACCACCTCTCACCTTCCTCCTCGCCGTTGTCCTGCCGTCGTCGAGGATCCGCCGTCGCCGGCCGTCTTCGTTCGCCGGAGAGAGAGCAGATCGAGAGAGAGAGAATCGGGAGAGAGAGAGAATCGGGAACCGAGAGAGAGAGAGAAGGAAAATAAGGAAAAGAAAAAGGAAAGGAAAGAAAAAGGAAAAAGGGAAAAGGAAAAAAAGAAAAAGGGAAAGTGAGGGAATCCGTGCACACTTTAATCTCCAAAACACTCGATAATAATCCCGAAAAATTAAAAGAAAAATTTCAAAATCTCTTGAATAATTTTAAAATCAAATGGGTGCACACCGCGGGCCACCTCGCCCAAAACCACCCGGTCCGTCAAACTCGACCCGGACCGTCTCATAAAAAAAATCGCTCGGACAAACCGGATAAAAACAGGACGGGGCACTACACCTCCCACTCATCATCTATCAACTGAATAGATTTGTGGGATATCTGACCTTTCAAACGGCGAAACAACTAAAACACTATCATGTGGGGATCGACCGTCCGCGACTTCTCCAACTCGGCCTTTATCTCCTTCAACTGCATCTCTACCAGGGAGTGAATCTAAGGGAGGATAAAATGGAAACTCCCAGTAGTTGTCCCTGACTATTTCTTCAATTGAGAATGCGCACTCTTGACCCTATTATACATCGCAAACACGTGGTTCATCACATATTTTACATGTCATAAATAAGGAATTCAAAAAACGTGATATATACAACATGTATAATGTATTACCTGTTCATTGTTTGGATGCCAAAATGTAGAATCTCCTTCATTCAGGCCATGACGGCTGTCGGCAGCTGGGCGGTCGGGGTGGGGGTTGGCCGCCTCTACAACAAAATCCATCTTTGCCGACACTTATACGGCGATAAAAAATAAAAATTTATCAGCAAAAGTGCACATTTACTGACAAAAATTGTTATTTTTGTCACCAAAGATACACTTTTGCCGACAAATTTTTATTTTCTTCGTATGGGTGTCGGCAAAGGTAGATTTTATTGTATGGGCTGAAGGTCAGGGGAGGTTGTCGGCCAGTGTAAGGGCCTTTTTGGAATATTAAAAATGATAGGGATATTTTTAAAAATTCATAAAAAAGACGCATTATATTTAACTAAAGGGTCGCGCTCGCGTTTAAGAATGGTATACCATACCATACCGTACCAAATCTTCAAATACCAATACCACACCGAAATTTTGGTATTGTCATTTTCAATACCGATACCGTATCAAAAATTTTGATATTTCGGTATTTGATATTTAATATTTCGATATGGTTGGTATGGTATTGGTATATATGAGATATCGAAAAGCAAATATGATATATTCTTAAAAATCAACTTCGTGAAAAACTAGAATGACGATGATATTAGTTAAAAATCATGACTCAAACGATCTTACAACAAATCTGAATGTCCATCATCTACTAACACCGTTATAAAATAAATAATATTTGATAGAATCAAATAAAAAGCTCTACTGCAATTTCTTCCCTCTAAAAAATTTCTACATTTGGACTTCTTTAGACAATTAAAGCTTTCATGTTACTTCACAAAAGAGTCCGATAATACACATCAACGTTAGATTAATTTGTAATTATAAGAAACATGATCATCACCATTGGTATTTTCAAAGTAATAAAGGTAATTTTTATGATTTTTAAAAGTATTTTGGTAGAGTATTAATATAAAAAAGCATACCATTAACATAACAAAAAATTTGGTATTTCGGTATTTTCGATATGTTATTGGTATTTAAAGAATTGGATATCTGTACCATACCTAAAACTTTGATATTTTGATATTTGATATAGTAGTAGTAGTATCGAAACCGAAATTTCGATATTTTTAATATGGTCGTGGTATGTTTCGATTTGGAAATATTTTGGGACAAATTTTTCATCTCTAATCTTGCTGCCTGTGGCCCATGTGTATTATTTTTTTTTAAATTTCTAATTCACTTTTTTTTTATCTTCAAAAATTCCAGGTTCACGTCTCCTAGCCTCCTAGATCCTCTCTAGCTTTGGCTTTCGTCCTGGCGTTGGCTTCTTATCCTCTCTTTTTTCTCCGCCTCCGTCGATGGAGAGAGCTTTGCAACTCCGCTCTCCGCCGCCGTTCCCGGCCAGGTCCTCGAAGATGGCAACCTCTTCAGTGCCCGTGAACCCTAGTCCAAGGCTCTCCTTCCTTTCTTATCAATTCCCTTCCTCTTCTGTTCCTCTCTCAACACCGCCTCGGTTCCCCTCTCCTCCTGGTCCGTCAATTGTCCTTCCTTCAACAATTTCGTTGTTGCTGTTATTGTTCTCCATTGCACCGTGGGATCTTCAGTTTGTGTTGCTTTTTATGATACTTAACCAGTCGATGGAGCTGATGATGTTCTTGGTTTGATATGAGCTTTGTCAGTCCGTCTAATATTTGAATGATTTGGATGATTGCGAGTACTATTGAGGAACTTTGTGACGGTCTAATAATGTTTCTATCGTGTTTTGTGTTTTCGGGGAATTGGGTGCAGTTCAATTCGCAAGCCCGGAAAGCCAATCGAGTGTTGGGGTTAGCACCGAAACCCGCGAATGGGCAATGCAAGGTATGCTTAATGGTTTGAGTATTTACTTCGAATTCATGGTTCTGTATGATCTATTAGTAAAAAAGATAAGGTGGTATTTTTCTCCCTCTATATATGCCAGTAGATTCTTCACTTCTTGAGCTTATTTCGGTGGAATAATGGCCTTTCTGGCTTACTTTGGGTTGATATTCAAGACTATGGATGGTGAGTTACTCGTGAGAGGAAAGTGGGGTAGTGAAGTAACAGTGTTGGAACTTGGAATTCAGTAGCCAATGAACCTTTGCAGTATCATATTGAAGTTTAGAATGGTTATTCCTTGGTGTTTGTGTTGAGGTAATGTCTTGAATGCAAACTTCTTAAAGTAGACACATTACTGGAGCGCCTTTTTGAGGAAGTTATAGGCTGGATGATTTGAGCAGATTGACCATCAATTAGGAAGATAGAAATCTTTACCAAGCTGGTTTGGTCATTAAGAAAATATTTCCTGATTATGGTTCTGTAAGCAATTGTTATGTTATGTACTCTACTAGCGGATTCTTGGCACGGGTTGTTTTTATGAGCATTGCAATATGTATTACAAAGCTGGAGCACAAAATGCAGAGTAAAACAAATACGTGATTATAAACAAAAAATGTCTTACACACGACTTGTGTCAAGATTCAAAAACATCAAAGAATGTAATAGTAATTAATCCACCTCGAACTACTTGTGTGTGATTATACATAGAAAATGAGAGATGAAGACACAACGTAAGTTGAATGGGAGAAAAAAAAAACACATGTCATCATGTGATTGGAGCAAAAAATATGTATTAGAGAACTTGTGTGAGATTCAAAATTGACCTTCAATGTAATATAGATTGTAGGATTTTCCAGGGTGTTGCAATATGGTGATTAGGAGCTCCGAAGTGACTTTTGTGGGGGGTTTTTTTTTTCCTGTTGCTGGCAGATTTTTATATACTAAGGAAGGATGTGGAGGGTACTACAAAGCGTGTTGAGGAGATAAGATTATCTTCTGGACTGGGTCAATTAGAAGAAGAGCTTGCAGCCTTGGAGTCGAAGGCAGCAGATAACACCTTGTGGGATGACCATGCTAAGGCTCAAGAAACACTACAAGCATTGACTGACATCAAAGATAAAATAAAAACTCTCGCAGTATTTGAATCTCAGGTTCATGCTTTCTCCAGTACTTTAGCCATTTTGCTGTCAATTTGTATTTGATTAAACCCAGGTATAATATAGACATTCCTTGATTTTCATGTCGGAGCATTTAAAATTTATTTTCCATCTATCAAAAAATCCCATTATTGGCTCAGTCTTCATCGCATCATATAGATCGACGTAGGGCAAATGGAATTTCTATTCTGTTTACTGAATCAAATAAAATTTTAATCAAGCCCATACATATAGAATGTATCAAATAAATAGGAATGCGGGAGTAAAGATAAATTTCTACTCCAATTTTCATTGAAGCCCTCAAATCAAATTACATAGTTCAAAGGGGCTCTTCTGATCAATTAATTGATATTGTGGAGACAGAACTCTTTGTAAACTTTTCCTTGTATGTGTTCACTTTTTGACATGGTCATCACCAGGTTGAAGAGGCTGAAACAATTGTCAAGCTTACTGAGGAGATGGATGCCATTGATACTGGACTTCTGGAAGAGGCTTCTAACATCATTAAAGAACTAAACAAAGCTCTGGATCGTTTTGAGTTGACTCAGCTTCTTTCTGGCCCCTATGATAAGGAGGGCGCTGCTATCTCTATAACGGCTGGCGCTGGCGGAACCGATGCACAGGTAAAAGTGATATTTGTGGAATTTTTTTTCTTGAAGTGTTTGTATGGTCAAGTGGATCACATTCTTTCCTTCTCCTCCTATCCATTTCTTTCGTGTGCCCTGAAAGGGTGGAGGGTTGAGGCTTGGCACAACCTGAGGATAAAGCTGGAGAAAAAATTGACTTCAAATCTTGCACATGATTGATGTAAGTGAGTGATGAACCCGAGAGATTTGAGAATTATGTGACCAGTGGTTAGCAGCTTCAGCACATACAATCTCTGATACGAGTGCTGGTGATATTGCCTAGTCCATTGAGGCTTGGCACAACGCACAAGCGTTTTTCATGAAGAAGATAAAGTTGGAGAACAAAAAATTGACTTCAAATCTTGCGCATGATGGGTGTGAGTGATGAAGCCGAGAGAATTGAGAATTATGTGATCAGTGTTTAGCAGCTTCAGCGCATACAATCTGTGATATGGGTGCCGGAGATATAATCTCGTAGCCACTTGCCTAGTCCATTTCTTCCAAAGATTCTAAATATTTAACAGCAGATGCACAATCTTCTTCACTCACGCCTAACCCTCATCTTTGGGTAAAATCCTTTGATATATTTCAGTGCAGGACTGGGCAGATATGCTCCTGAGGATGTATGTGAGATGGGGAGAAAAACAAGGATATAAGACTAGAGTGGTGGATAAGTCACCAGGTGAAGAAGCTGGTATCAAGTCAGCCACAATTGAGCTGGAGGGCCAATATGCTTATGGTTATATTTCCGGGGAAAAGGGGACACATCGTATTGTGAGACAATCCCCTTTCAACGCCAAGGGTCTTCGCCAGGTTCGCTTACTCTTGAATTCAATTCCATGTGGCTAGCTAGTCATTGGTTAAAACACGGACGTCTACATGAAGATTTGAGTATTGTTTTCTTTCCCTTTGTTGAAGTGAAGTCGTTGACTTTTCACAGACAAGTTTTGCCGGAGTTGAGGTCATGCCTCTTCTCCCCGACAACTCGATGAATGTCGAAATACCTGATGAAGACTTGGAAATAACTTTTTCGCGAGCAGGTGGCAGAGGAGGCCAGAATGTGAATAAGGTTGAAACAGCTGTTCGGATTACCCACATACCTACCGGCGTAACTGTTCGTTGCACAGGTTTGGATTATTTGTTCATATACAAAACTTCATGTTTAGTTTCCTTCATATCATCACCAACAGTGATCGAAGAAGAGATCCAATGCAATGCTTTCCCGTCTTTTTGTAGGGATATTTGCTTCCTCCTTAAGGCCCTTAACCACAACCTCTAACTAATATTGGAACACTTTTTGAAGCTTTGGAGATGGATTATTTATTTATGCATGAGATGAGATGAGACAATTCGTCTTATCATGAGAGTTTAGTTTCATTTTCTCCAATTTCTCTTGGCCACAACAGAGGAGAGGTCTCAGGTGGCAAATAAGATCAAGGGTATGAGCCGGTTGAAGGCAAAACTTCTCGTTATAGCTGTCGAACAAAGGGCGTCTGAAATCAAACAGATCCGAGGAGATGCAGTCAAGGCGGAATGGGGCCAACAAATTCGGAACTATGTCTTCCACCCTTACAAACTCGTCAAAGATGTAAGAACCGGCTACGAGACATCCGATATTACTGCCGTCATGGATGGGGAATTGGATCCTTTCATCCAAGCTTATCTCAGATATAAATTCACCAAGGTGGTATCAAACAGTTACTAGAACATGAACCAATTTGAAAGTTGCATTTTAGTATGTAAAAGTACCCTATTCACATACTCAGATTTTGTTTTGTCTCAACAGCAGAGTCAGTAACTTTCTTGATCGAATTTCTCTATGGTAGCAAGTGTAGTAACTTTCTTTCAGACGGTAGCCTAGCAAGTAGCAACTTATAGGGAATTTACACATTCAAGGCAACTTTTACATTACATAACTCATATGAAATGTTACATACAGAACAAATTTTTTTAATATGCAGACGGTACAAATGTATGATCAAAGTGAGGAAAGAAGTAGAATAATTTACATAAAGACTACATCAAACGAGGTAAGCTGACCTGTACTAGTAACTTTGGATGACAAAATGAGACCTTCTCAAGAGAATTTAGCTACAACTACGAGTGAGGGGATCTCTGGAGGCACTAGAGGATGCACCAAGTATGTACCGGTGCCCGGACGCTATCTATCTCGCCCCCCTTGTTAAATTTCTCCATTTGTCCTTCAGGTCAACCTCATTCCTATCCGTGAAAATTTCACTGTAAGCTTTGTATATAAGCTTCCAGTTTCCAACACCAAACTTCTTTACACCTTGCCTTAATACGTCTTCTTCCAAGGGACTCCACATCTTTCTCTGCCTCCTCTTTAACTTTACTGGAGTAGCTAGGTCACCCGGAGGGGAGGTGTTGCCACTTCTTGGAGTAGGCGAGCGACGACCATCAGATGGCCCAGTAAAAATGTATCTGTCAAAGACATCTGAACCCAGATTTTGATCCTTAAGATTCCCTCCTGGTAGATTATTCTGATTACTACTGCCTTCAACATTGTAGGAAAGATTTTGCTTTTGATGGGTCAGGGTTCCTTTGGCAATGGCAGCTTCCTCAACATGAGATCTAGGGACCTGTACTTCTCCTGTATTGGAATTTTCGTTAGCAGCTGCACTATTCCTACAATCATATCTTCTCTTCCTAGCTGATATTTGTTCTGCCGTTCGCACAGTTGGACTACATGTAAGTGATTCTTGCACGTCATGGATGTCAGGAGTGTCAGGAAGATGATGATCACCCTCGCGCATGCATATGTCATCTTCCTCCGTTTCATCAGCATCATTAATCTTCACCCCTCTCGATCTGTTAGCTATTGTCTTGTAACGTCTACCATGAGGACCGACATGCTTTTCTCTAAGTTTAATCTTCCCCTTTGCAGTTTCTAGTGGAAAAAAAAAAAACAAAAAACAAAAAACAGATGCAGAGGATATTTTAGTTGAAACTGAAGAGTCACCAATGAACTCAGATTTGAAAAGGAAGCAATAAACCTCATACGTTAACTAATCAGGCATCGAATGGAAACCGCAAGTTAATTTAGCAATTACAATGCATAGACCATTAGCCCGCTGCCAATAGGCGCAACGGAATAGAGGCCACAGATCACAATTAGCACAGGCTCCTGTGTCCACTATATTTGCCTGATCATCACTTACATTGACCGGGACAGCCCATCAGCTAAACAATATCGTCAGGTAAACAAGAGGCTTCATATATTGGAACACCAATTTTGCTAGTTGGACTACTTTTTAAACTACTCTTTCGACTGAGTGGGTGAGAGTCTATTCCTTTTTTCTTTATCATATTTTCCAAAGATGAAAGTCTCACCTCACCCACTTTTCCTAGTTAAGAAAAGTAGTCCAAAGAGTAGTTTAGAAAGTAGTTCAACTAGCAAAACTGCTAAACACTATTCCCATGAGTAAGCAATCCCAACTTGTTATGATCATGTCCAATGATCTGTGTTCTCAAAATATAATCTGGTCATCCTCATAGTAAGCAAGTACATCATTCCAAATTTCAGACTTGAACATGAACCCGTTCCGTCCTAATAATATCTCCCCATGATCCCTCGCCCTAATCATCCTCGCCCTAATAATATCAACCAGAAAAGCATTGAGGCGAAAAACCACGCTTTACCAATGAAGAAGGTACATGGCAAACAGAAACAGCATTTAACCAGAGTAAAGCATAAAAATTACACAAAAAAAAAATAAAAATAAAAAATAATTACCCTTATTGGACGCAGCAACCCCATTTACAATGGTGTTCCTCTGTCCTTCACCGATTCCTTCATCATCATCATCACGAGCCCTGCTAACAGCCTTCTTTGCAACCATGGTATCCTGAGCTCCACCTGCTCCTCCACCTTTACAATAAACAACCAACTCGAGATGAGCATTATTCGAACTTCCCCGCTCCTCACTGCCCAGATCACCCTGCTGCTCAACATCAACAATTCCACCCTGCTGCCCACCAGCATTTCCGATTTCAGCCATCCTAAAACCACCAGTATCACGAATCATTTGAGCAGCAAACTGTAGAAACGGAGGCCCCATTTCTTTCCACACTTGGGTCATGTAAATCCTAACAGCTTCCAAGGCCTCGTTTCTCGTATTCCTCAGCAAAACCCTCTCGCACACACTTGAATCCCAAACCGCATCTTCAATCTCCTCCTTCCACCTCATCAACTCCTCCGACAGCAACCCACCACCACTCTCCCCCTTCTGCATCTTCCCCATCCTTCCCCTCCATATCCTCTTCACGGTCTCAAAATACTTCCTGTTCATCTCCACCTTCTCATTCAAAAACCTCACTGTACAGTCCACAGCCACAGCGCAGTATGCCGCCTTCATCGTCTCCGAAACAGATTTCCCTTCCCTGCGATCCATTTCCTCGATTATCTCGAGAAATTCAAGTATCTTCTCGGAAACTGAATCACTGGATACCTCGGATTCAATTCTCCGTAGTAGCAACGTCTTCTTCAAGCGGGAATCGCTGTTATCTATTGGGAGAACCGATAGTGCGGTGTTTACGAGGAGATCGCCCACCGGGTTGCGCAGGAGGTACTCCAGAATCCATCGCACTATGTCTTCATCCATCAATTGGGAACCCGATTCGAGGGAGAAAGAGACCTAAATTCGAGGGAGAAGGAGCCCTAATAGCAAAAGTTCTGTATTGAGGGTTTGGGAAACCGAGGGTTTCTGGTGAGATACGACTGAATTGGCTTTTCGAGGGATTTTGCGAGAAACTAGATATTGCCCGTGTTAATGGTACAAGAAATTGAGTGCGGAAAAAAAAACATCAAGTAAAATTATTTTCAATATCGTTGGGTAGATCAGCTGGATTGTTTAAAATTCGTAGGACTTCTCGTTAAAGTATTATAAAAAGAAAAAAAAGAAAAATTATTTTAGAACATATTAAAACAGTAAAGTTGAAAAAATTAACTCTATATCCATGCATTTACTATAATAAAATAAAAATAATAAAAAAAAATAGCTAGCTCCCACCCTTCTCCAACTTTGCTAGACATCCCTTCCCGACTCAAGATTCATCTTTTATGTGTGTGTGGTCGTAAATTATGTCGTGTGTTCATTCGAATTATCTCACAAAGTTGCACCCTCCTCTGTCATCACCCCCCCTCCCCTCCCCTCTCTAGTCTTTACCCTCTATCTGTCTGCAGCCGTACAATAAAAAGAATAAAAAAAGCCCCTCACCTCCCTCATAAATATGAAGTTTAAACTGTTGAGTTTGAGTTCTGTTAATAAAATTTGTTTGTTTTTAAAATAATATATTATATACACGTATGATATATATATTTTAATATCCGTATTATTATCGAATTTACTAACTACGAGTTTGAGGATCTCAATTTTTGGTTGAGAATTTTTTTGTACCGTTGGTTACAAAAAAAAAGAAAAAAAACAAAACCTGACACTTGCATTGGAAAAAAGCAAATTGAGCTTGGTATATTATCCCGCTGAACATGCTCTAAAGGCACCGTGGCACGTTTAATTAAATTTAAAACACATATATTAAATCTAAAAATAATATTAAAATAAATTTTAATTATTTAGATATATTTTTCCCTATCCCTTTCTTCACTCTACCCCTCTCCCTCGATCTTTCTTTCCCTATCTTACCCCTATTTTATATAATACTTATCTTTCTCATAATTTATTACTACACCTACAAAAATTAAAACCACTTCATCTAATTAATAAAGTAGTCTTGAGCACGAGATGTCCTTTGCGCACATTCCTAACCCACATCCCATGATTTAAATTTTTACAAATGATAGATATCTATGGATTTTTAAAATTATAAAAGATATATATCTAAAGTTTTTTTAAAATTAAAAATAATAGATATCTACCTTTTTTATAAAATTAAAATTTCCAAAAAAAAATCGAATCAGTGCTGATACACCGGGATTACCCCCGTAACACGTGGACAAAAAGTCTAGACTGTCCAGCTAAATCCGACTCCTGATCAACACTCAGTCAAACCCGATTGACCCTGGTTAAACTTGACCAAACCCGTCTTGGATGATTACTGACCTTGTCAGAAGTGCACAGCCACTGACCGTTCATCGATCGGAGTTCTGGATTACCCATACGGATTTTCTCAAATTTCAGGGACAAAATGGTAATTTTACCCCTTGACATTGGCCTACATAACCCTCCCTTCTCATTCTTCATCCCATCTCTGCCTTGCCGAGCCGAGCACCTCCACCCTTTTTCGGACCGACCCGAGTAGAGCCACTCGGAGTGCTCCGCCGACTCGTAGGTCGACTATCGACTCTGAGACCGATCGGTCGCTGATCTTTCATACTGGAAGATTTGCCACACGGCCTCCTTCCACCCGGCTCGCCGGTCAACCATCGACCCGAGACCGATCGACCGTCGAGCATGCTGCCCTCCTTCATTCAGCCATTTCCTGACTCGGCTTCACTTGGCCGAGCCTCCCTCTATCGAACCCCTATGTCCATCCATTCCGATCTATATTGTATGACTCTCTCCCGACTCTCCTTGGATTTCCTTAGTCCTCCCTACATGCGGGAGCCACTGGTCATTTCAGGCACGTACGGATTTAGGTATTGGAGCGATCTTCCTAGGGTCATACTTCGGGATATTCTCTGATTTAGTTTGCTCATCCTTCTGAGGTCACCAACGATCGACAGGACGACACCCTCCGACGAGCGCATTGGAATCACTTTCATCATCAGCAATTACTTCTCTCTCGATCCAATCGGGATCTCCGCCGGCCGGAACCACCTTCGTTTCTATTGACTCGAAACTTTGATTATTAGATCTAAAAAGTTTTAGGTGTGGATCGCCGTCGAGATTTTTTCAAGTGCTATTAGACGCACAGCTCAGACGAGGAATGTGTACAAAGTAATATGCTTATGCATGCATCAGCCGTGGATTTTAATTTTATTTTTCTAAAGAAATTAAAATATATTTTTATTTTTTATGAAGTAATGCGGGACTATACTTTCGTTTAGATATAAACGGAATATACTCCCATTTTTTCTAAAAAAAATTTAAAATACCCGAAATGAGAATATATTCTCATATTCATTTATGAAAAATAGGAATATGTTCACGATTTTTAATTTTTTTTTAAAAATTAAAATCACGTATATTTTATCCGGAGTGCAAAGTAATATTTTTTTTCTTTTTTCTTTTGTTATCCATGAATAATTTTTAACCAGGCAAAGAAATTTACATTTTAAACATCTATTATACAAGGAAGCTCAAGGTTTGAATTTTTCTCCAAAAAATATCTTGGGACATTTTAGGCCATTGGATGAAGAAAAAAGGCGGGAAAAGATATCAGCCGTCGGAT
>JAOWBR010161359.1:0-12257 GCA_028571145.1 Dionaea muscipula
GGCAGTAGGGATACAGGATCAGCAAAGAACAACCAAGGATCTGAACGGAAGATCATCATCAGAGATCATCCCAAACCAGCAATAGACGAGGTCCAACCGGTAGACTCAGCACCGATGGTCTTCTTCTAGAGACCAAACACCTCACCACCAACACCATAGCCATCATTGTGCACATATGCACCCAAATCCTTAGCCCACTTCAAGCAACAGCCGCATCCAAGAACCAAATAAGGAGAACACAAGAATCGGAACAACTCTCATGATATTTTGGTGATCGAGAAGTAGAACAGAGGAGATGAGCAGTGGAATCGCCAAGAACAACCCAAGATCGGCTTCACGAGGAGCCAAGGGCAAGAGAGAGCAAGAGAGAGCGACAATGGTGGGTTAGAGTTTGGCGAGAAATCACCAACCCTCTCAATCTCAAAGCGTCAGGTCTCGGGACTGTGGTTAATTGAATCATTAAAGAAGACTAGGTCTTCTATAGAGAAATGGTAAGGGCATCATGTGAAGAGAGGGTAGGGCATGATCCAACGGGTGTGAGAAATCACTCTCAATCTGACGGTGGAAAGAGTGAAGAGAAGGGTTAGCCCAATGGGCTAAGGCAGCCTTCATAATGGGCTTGAGAAGACAAGCCCAATAATCTCCACCTTGAAGGATGCCGCCCAATTGATCTCACCAACTACCATCTTTATAGTCCCCCCTATACCAATCTCATGATCCTCGGTGTAGATTTATTGTCCATTGCATCATCGCCCAACAACTTATCTAAATGTACATAAATGTACATTATCTGATTCACGTCAAATAAGGAATAACTGAAAGACATAGGCTGCCCGCTGCATAAAGCAGCTTCTTCTCACCATCAAACCTGCAAAAGACAACTAAGATCAAGTGTATATATCCATCCAATAAATAATCCAACATAACAATGCACTTAATTTATCACCAAAGGGGTAACCATAGATTAAAGAACAGTGAATCCATGTCAAAATCATCAAGGACAACCATTATCCATCCAAACATCACAAAATCAGATTCAAGGTTCTACAAGCTCATAGGGAATTCATCCCTTCATTCATGTTCAGAATCCAAAACACTTGATGGCATATCAACAACTCAATCATGGTCAATAAAGTCTGACTACTGAACATCATATTCAGCAATAGGGATCGGCATCAAGCAGGCCAGAAACTAGCAGGATATGCTACATGAGGGCATAAACAAATAGGTATACTCCACCTCAATTGAGGTATCATCAGTAGAATGGTATATCATGCTCCACCTCAATGTCTTGAGTAATTAGCATCAGATTCAAAAGGTTTAAAGCATAAGAAGCATACGGACCAATCTTCAAAACCACATGAATCATGATATAAGTCTAAGGTTTCCATAAAAAACTCAGATTCAAGGAGTCATGCACTACTCAAAGAATCAGATATTCACATATTAGAGACCATCAGAAGATCTACATTACCATGGGACAGATTTAAAACTGTAAATAAGCTTCTAATGCATGCCATCAACAAATGAAATACAAAACTAGTGCTTCAAATCATGAAATCATCACATCAAATGAAAACCAAGGTTCTAATCTAACCAACCAGCATGTCTATCAAAGGAAACACGCTCAGGAACACTAGTCTTGATCAAATCAGCTATAAGAACACAAAACCAGTCATGAAGACATAATCACATGGACCTAAAGGTCTCTAGAGCTCATCAAGAGCACATCAGGTTGCCAAGCAACCTTAAGAGGACAAAAGCAGCCTCTAAATCACAAGATGTCCAAAGAGAAGGAACAACCACAATCACAGGGCACATCAGGTCATCAAGAGCCACAAGAGGACACACATCATGAGAGAAGGACTAATACAAGTCCAATGAGCACGGGAGAGCAAAACTATCCTCACAAGTTGACTAATCACAAAAGAAACAAGTCTGTCTAAAGAAGGAAACTCATGATATAGCCATATGTGCGACTACACAATCAGACTACTCAGGTATGTCAGAGACTAATCTCAACATGAGTCAGTGAATGTTGGTCCCTAGGAGGGACTCTATAAATTCAGGGGGGGTGAATGAACTTATAGGTTTTTCAAACTTTAAAAATCTTTACAAAGTTATGCAGTGGATAATTTATATAGCCCCTTTTAAGATTAGTTTTCAAATCACTTTAGTTAATGTTTTAATGTGAGTATGTGTGTGTATATGTTATGCAATGCAAAAATGTAAAGAACACCAAAACTTATAGAGGTTTACGGTGGTGTAATCCGCTACTCCTCTCTTCTCCTTGTGGTATAAGAGGAATTCACTATTGTATTTTGATACACCAAATATAATAGAATAACAGTGATAAAACACTGTTGACACCCTTGCAGCTCCTTCAACCAGATGGTCTTCAACTGCCCACCACACTGTCTGGTCCTTTGCAACACTTTGTTGCTTCACCAGCTGCAGTCCTTCACCCTTGGTGTTGGTCCCTAGGAGGGGCTCTATAAGTTCAGAGGGGGGTGAATGAACTTGTAGATTTTTCAAACTTTTAAAAACAATACAAAGTTGTATTGTTGCACTGAGTTTTCAAGCCATTCCTAGAAAAGTTCGTGGTGGTTTTCATTGATGATGTATTGATCTACTCCAAGAGCAAGGAGGAGAACAGGGAGCACCTGAGGATAGCATTACAGACTCTAAGGGAGAAGAAATTGAATGCCAAGTTGAAGAAATGTGAGTTTTGGCTGGATCGCGTAGATTTTCTTGGACATGTGGTTAGTGGTGAAGGGATAGCTGTGGACCAGAAGAAGGTTGAAGCAGTCGAGAAGTGGCCGAGGCCGAAGACGGTGACAGATGTCCGCGGTTTCCTTGGCATGGCTGTTTATTATAGATGGTTTGTGGAAGGCTTCTCCATTCTAGCCTTACCACTTACCGCTCTCACAAAGAAGACGACCAAGTTCGTTTGGACAGATGAGTGTGAGCAGAGCTTCTTGGAGTTGAATAAGAGTTGACGACGGCTCCGATTATGGCATTACCGATAGAGGGCGGCGGATTTATGATTTAGAGTGATGCGTCACTACAGGGGTTGGGGTGCGTTCTGATGCAGCAGAGCAAAGTGATCGCCTATGCATCGCGCCAGTTAAAGCCACATGAGAAGAACTATCCCACCCATGACTTGGAGCTAGCAACAGTTGTTTTTGCGCTGAAGCAGTGGAGACATTACTTGTATGGTGAGCCGTGTGAGGTTTTCACCGATCACAAGAGCCTAAAGTATATCTTCACTCAGAAGGAGCTGAACTTAAGGCAGCGCAGATGGTTGGAGCTGTTGTAGGACTACGACTTAACCATCCAGTATCACCCAAGCAAGGCAAATGTGGTAGCTGATACACTTAGTCGGAAGTCTGAGAGTATTTTGGCATGGTTAACCGCTCAGACCCAGTTGATTGAGGAGTTCAGGAGATTGGAGATTCAGTCAGTGGTTAACAGTGTAGGTGGGATGATTAGTCAGTTGGTTGTTCGACCGACATTGATGGGCCGTATTTTGGCTACACAAAAGAAGGATTCAGAGTGTCAAGGAATTGTGGCTGGTTTGAGCACAGATTCAGATTCAGAGTTCACAGTGGATCAGATGACCTTTATAGGTTCCGCGGTCGAGTTTGTGTTCCGGATAATGCTAAGGTTCGGACCGAGCTGTTGATTGAAGCACACAACTCTTGGCTTCACATTCACCCAGGCAGCAATAAGATGTACCGCAATTTGAGGGAGCACTTTTAGTGGAGCGGCATGAAGAGACAGATTGCGGAGTTTGTGGCACAGTGTCTGGTATGCCAGAAGATCAAGATTGAGCATCAGAGACCTGCGGGTAAACTTCAGTCATTGCCGATTCTCGAGTGGAAGTGGGAGCACATCACGATGGATTTTGTGTCTGGATTACCCTTGACTAGGAATGGACATGACGTCGTGTGGGTGATAGTAGACAGACTGACAAAGTCTGCTCATTTCCTTCCTATCAGAGTGACTTTCTCATTGGATAGGCTAGCCAGACTGTACATGAGAGAGATTGTTAGACTGCATGGGACACCAGTGTCGATCGTTTCGGATAGAGATCCGAGGTTTATGTCGAAGTTTTGGGGAGCCTTGCATCAGGAATTTGGGACGAAGCTTCACTTCAGCACCGCATATCATCCCGTGATGGACGGACAGTTGGGGCGGACCATCCAGGCCTTAGAGGATATGCTCCGCGCTTGTGCTTTAGATTGGAGAGGCAATTGGGATGACCAGCTACTGTTGATGGAGTTTGCTTACAACAACAGCACCTACCTGACCTTACAAATGGCACCTTACGAGGCCTTGTATGGTAGGAAGTGCAGATCACCGGTATGCTGGTATGAGGTTGGTGAGAGACAGATATTGGGACCGGAGATGGTAGAGGAGGCCACACAAAAGATAGCCATGATCTGCGATAGACTCTTAACAACTAAGAGTCGACAGAAGAGTTATGCGGATAAGCGACGTCGGGACTTAGAATTTGCAGTTGGTGACAAAGTTTTTCTGAAGGTTTCCCCGTGGAAAGGTGTGATCAGATTTGGGAAGAAGGGGAAGCTCAATCCCCGATTCATTGGCCCATTCGAGATTTTGCGCCGTGTTGGTGCCATTTCGTATAGAGTTGCTTTGCCTCCGAGTTTAGAGGGCGTGCACAATGTGTTCCATGTATCCATGCTGAGGAAGTACGTGCATAGCCCCACACATGTGATTGACTTTCAGCCCCTGCATGTGAGGGAAGACTTGACCTACGAAGAACAACCAGTTGAGATCCTCGATCGGAAAGGGAAGGTGTTGAGGAACAAGATAGTTCAGCTAGTGAAGGTTCTGTGGCAAAACCATGCGATAGAGGAAGCGACTTGGGAGCGTGAAGAAGAGATGCGCAATAAGTACCCCTACCTTTTTCCTTGAGATACGACTTTCTTCTAGTTATAGGGACGAAACTTCTTTTAAGAGGGTACTGTTGTAATAACCCGGCCCTCTGAACCGGGTTATTTTTCTTTTTTCTCCTTTTGGACCAAACAAACCTCATTGACTCCATCTCTTTTCTTTTGATTTATTCCGACTTTTACCCACGAATTGTATTGACACACTACTGGATTTTCTTAAACTGATTATCACATTTCATCACTTTTTGTTATTATTATTATCTATTATTTATTAATATAAGACCGTTAATTATAATTTATTATTATTATTAGTTCATTATCAATATTGTCTCAATGTTATTATATTAATATAATTATTGTTGTCTTACTATAATCCTCTTTACTTTGGACTCGGACCGTCACGACTATTACGAGTTATATTTTTGATCGTAATTAGTAAATATTATTTTGTTAATTTCTCTATCATAAATATTTATTATCATTACCATAATATCCTAACTATGATTTGATTATTTATCAATTATCTTTTTGACTAAATATTATTTTTGTGCTGAGTATCTATCACCAAATCTGATTCCTACGTTGATATATCACCCCATATTTTTCTTCCATCATTTCATATATCCCAAATATTTTTAATTGATATATCTTTCTCTGAATAATCACATAACCCCCTTTCTTATTTAAACCATCCCCTTTACCGCCAATACCTCATCCATAAGCCATTCTTCATCTTCAACCTCTCCTTGCCCGCGCCTGATGCTGCATCAAGAAACCCAACCAAGAAACACCATCGCCTGCCATCTTAACGCCTCACCATCACCCACCCACCACCAGCTGTTCGCCGTTCAACACCAAGGAAAGGAGCAGCGCCGGCACCGAGCGATCATCGAGAGGAGCCGGGCAACCCGCTGCCATCACCGCTTCATTGCCAACCGAGACCAGCCGCCTTGCTTGCTTGCCGTCATCTTCGCCGACACCGACCACCGAGGTAACCGATCCCTTTTGGTTATAAGATGATCATGATGATATGTGTGGGTTGTGTTAATTATTGTGGGTATAAATCCTTGGATGGTTATGTGTGAATCTTACTTTGGGTTGTTTTGTTTCTATGAGATGGAGATGGTGAGTATGAGCATGGCGGGCACATGGAAAGGTTGGATATAGTGATTTTATTTTGAAGCATGCGCGCGCGCGCGCGTGCGCGCGCACACACACACACACACACACACACACACACACACGAACACTATTAGAAATTATCATTAAAATAACCCTGGGCATTGATTATTATTAATAAGTTAGGTTACACTTTCGGGTTATAAGATTTTCTAGATATTATTTGTGGCGGTTTAGAAATATTTAAGTTTGACAGTTTAGAAAATATGATAGGATTTACGGTCACGTAAGATAATAAGTATTTGATGACGCAAGGGTTTTATGGTGACGTTATTCACATAGGAGGAAATCATAAAGTGCTAGAATAAATCATTGAAAGTCTTGTTGGGTTAAAAGAATGATTTTTGAGCCTTAGGATTATTTATGGAGAATTGTTAAGATTTGGGAAAAGTAGGAACTTTTATCAGACTTTGACTTCCTTTGACCTCTTCCTTCATTCGACCCATGTTTTATCATTGAGCATGATCCTACAGTCTTTTTCTCTTTGTCATTGGATGTTCATTGGAGTTATGTGGTTTTTCATCCTTGACCCGGGTTTTCTCTGGCATGATTCATGATTTGATCCGGGTTTTCTCCGGCATGATTTGGATATCAGTTTCTGCTAAGTCCACGGAAAATTTCTATGTTGGCTGACTCTGACCGTCGGGGAATATACGCACTAGGGTAACTTCGGCGTCACAAATTCCCTTAAGGCCGCTCATCCTGCAGCGAAGGGGTCTAGAGATGGCTCTTCTAGGGCAGCGCGCAGTTTCCGGCCTTAGTATGAGGAGATCTTCATTATATTGTGCATTGGACCACTGTTGGAATTACCGATGGTATGATATCCAGTAGTTGCAGCGTGCGGTTTCCGGCGACTACACATATTATTCTTAGCCACAGCACGCGGTTTCCGGTGGCTAACGCACTAGCTGCAGCGCGCAGCTTCCGGAAGCTAGTTTCCTTTCACATATGCTTATGTTTGCCATTGGTCGTGGGTTGTTGTTAGGTTTTGAGTATATCTTTTCTTCCGTTGTTGCATAATCCTTATCTAGTTTTTAAGATGATTCCATGGGTTATGGTTTTATGATGCGAGACCTTTCACATTTTATCATGCGTATCATATCCCCGTTAGTTTTTACTAATGAGTTACCTTTTGTTGTCTTGTTTTCCCCTTTCCCTGTTGTGTTGTCACAACAGAGTTTCAGGTACCGCAGTAGTGGATGCTCGGAGACGGACCGCCCCCATTTAGGATGGACTTTGTGGACATTTGGATTTGGACTTTTAGTTATTTTTTCGCTGTTAGATTCATTTGGATTTTGGGATTATTCTCTTTTAAGCTGTAATCGACTTTGACTGGATTTAGATTTGTTCATCATTTGAGTTTGAATACATAAATATGAACTAACAATGTGCATGAATCTTCTTGAATTCTAAACAATGTCTTATATATTGTTCCTTTCTTGAAACCATTATCTATCAGAAACTGTGAGAGGGTTTCATACTAAGCTCTTGGTGCTTGTTTCAACCCATACAAGGTTTTCCTTAACCTGTAAACCTTGTCTTCTTGTCCCTTGATTTCAAATCTATGGGGTTGCTCTCCATAGACCTCCTCTTCAAGTAGTCCATTCAAAAATGCACTCTTGACATCAATTTGATAAACTTTGAAGTTCTTGTGGGCTGTATAGGCAAGAAACAGCCTAATTGTTTGTAACCTTACTACTAGTGCAAAGGTTTCATCAAAATCGATGTCTTCTTGCTGTGAGTAGCCTTATGCAACCAATCTAGCCTTGTTCCTCACAATGATGCCATTCCCATCCTTCTTGTTCCTGAAAACCCACTTGGTTCCAACAACATTCTGATTTCTTGGTCTTGAAATAATTTCTCAAACTTGATTTCTTTCAAATTCATTGAGCTCTTCTTACATGGCAATGATCCAATCAGCATCTGCCAATGCATCTTCAGCTATCTTGGGCTCCATTTGAGAAAGAAAGCATGCAAGCATGGTGTCCAACTGTCTTCTTATTCTAACACCAGCTTCAATGCTTCCAATCACCAAGTTTGGTAGGTGATCATTCAACCATCTCAAGTTTGGTTGATTCAAAGGTGCAACAACCTGGTTTTCTTCATGAATTTCTGCTTAAACAGCTTGTGGAACAACATCTGTTGAGTCTGCAGTAGCTTCACCATCACCAACTATGGGAACTTGTGCTTCCACATACACTGGAACTTGTTACTTTGGTGAATCTGAAATCCTCAATCTCTCAGCTTGATCAACTAACTTCTCCACAGCATCTTCAGCTCCTTTAGTGGAATGAGGTTCATCAAAGACCACATGAACTGATTCCTCAATCACCATTGTTCTCTTGTTGAGAATTCTGAAAGCCTTGCTGATTTCAGAATATCCCATGAAGATACCTTCATTAGCTCATGCATCAAATGCCTTGAGTTGATCTTTGCCATTGTTGTGGATGAAATATCTTCCTCCAAAGATGTGGAAATGGCTAATGTTAGGCTTCCTTCCATTCCAAAGCTCATAAGAAATAACTCCATGCTCCTTATTGACGATACACCTTTTCTAAGTGTAGCAAGCTGTGTTGATGGCTTCTGCCCAAAATCTCTTAGGTAAGCCAGATTCTGCTATCATTGTTCTTACAGCTTCCTTTAAGGTTCTATTTCTTCTTTCAGCTACACCATTCTGTTGTGGTGTCCTTGCAGCTGATACTTGATGTTGAATTCCTCCATCCTTGCAAAAGTTGGAGATTACCTCATTGAGAAATTATGTTCCTCTATCTGACCTGATCTTCACTATGCTCAGATTCTTCTCATTCTGTGTCCTCTTTATCAATTCAGGAAGCTTATTCAAAGTCTCTGTCTTCGTGTTCAAGAATATTGTCCAAGTATATCTTGAAAAATCATCAACAACTACCAAAGTGTACTTCTTTCCACTTATGCTTACTAGATCCACTGGTCCAAACAAATCCATGTGAAGCATTTCCAAAACTCTACAAGATGACTGAACTGTCTTGCCTTTGAATGAAGCTTTGACTTGGTTTCCTCTTTGACAAGAATCACAGATGCTTTCTTTCTTGAACACCACATCTGGCAAGCCTTCAACCAAGCCTTTCCTTACAAGCTTGTTGATTGCCTTGAAGTTGAGATGACTCATTCTCTTGTGCCATAGCCAACTCACTTCAGTCTTGCCTTTGCCACCAAACATGTTTCTCCTATGGCAGTGCTCCAATTTACCACATACATGTTTTTCTTCCTTCTTCCTATGAGAACCACTACTCCTGAATCTTCATTTTTCACCTTGCAAATCTCCTTGCTGAACTCTACCACATAACCCTTGTCACAAAAATGACTTGTGCTAAGCAGGTTGAACTTCAGTCCTTGAACAAATGCAACATCTTTGATAATCAGCCCATTCCTGATAATGGATCCACTTCCCTTGGTCTCTCCAAACTTCTCATTGCCACCAAGGACCACCTTTGGTCCATCCTTCTCTTTGAAATCCTCTAGACAGTGTTGATTCCCTGTCATGTGTCTGAAACATCCACTGTCAATGTATCAGACAACCTGCAAAAAAGATTATAAATATTTAAGTCCCCAATACTGGTTGGGTCCTCCAAAGTTAGTGCCACTTGGATAAAACCCTAGGCCATAGTCAAAAGGTCTTTTCCAAGGTGCATTATACCTTTCCCTTGGATATTCAAATGCAGCAGCAGAATAACACCTAGAAGTGTATTGTCTTGTGGTTAACTTTAGGATATTCCTAGGTTGCTGTCTAGGCCTCCTTACAAGTCTGTACCATTCAGCATAAGACCTTCTTGGAGGTCTAGGTCTACTTGTGGGTACTTTCCTATACCCTTGTGTAGACTGAGGCTTTTCCACCTTGTGTGGAGGCTGGACAGTGGGATCTTTTAGTTTCCACATAGGTTGTGGTCTCCTTTAAGGCATGTGGGTCATGTCCCAATCACTGTTAGAGGGGAACAATCTCCCTTCCCCCTTTCTTGATGCTCTCTTTTGCCTAGGAGCAGGTTTGTGAACAACCTTACCCTTAGGTTTAGATTGCATTTTAGGGGCAGCCTTAGTACTAGACTTTGCCTTGTTAGCAACTTTTGGCTGGGCGGTGGCTTTGAAGGCAGGGATGAAGTTGATTTTTCCATCCTTTGAGGCTTCTTTAGCCTTATTGGAGGGTTGACCAGCTTTTCCCTTATATCCGAGGCCTGCCTTGCCTAGGTTGCCAACCACCTTGTCAAAGACAGGTGTGGCATCATCCAGTTCCTTTTTCAACCTCTCTTTATCACTTTTCAGTGATTCATTCTCCTTTAATAGAGCTTCATGACTGGCTTGTATCTCTTCAAACTTAGCCAAGAGCTCCTGGAATATGGTGTGCATATCCTGTTCATAGTGTGGTGATGTGGAACTGAAGTCAGAAGAGTTTACTCTAAAATTTATCTCCTCTTCATCACCATCTTGTGCCATGAGACATAGCAAGGCTTCTTCTTCTGATGAAGATGATGAACTCTCTTCACTTGAGCTCTCATCTTTCTTATTCATTGAAGGTTCTTCATCACTGGCCTTCATGGCCTTTCTTCCTTTCTTCATCTCCTTGTCTTTCTTCCCTTTCCAAGCCTTCCTTTCTTCATCCGTGTATTTCTTCACTATGGGATAGGGGCAACTGGCTTTAAAGTGCCTAGGCCTTCTAAAATTGTAGCACAAGGCCTGGTCTTCCTTTTTCTATTCATCCTCCTCCTCCCTATCCTTCTTGTAGGGCTTCCTTGAAGATTATCCCTTGTGGTACTTCTTGGTGTACCTTGAAAATTTCTTAAACTTCCTCATGAGCAGTGCCATCTGCTCATGAAGGTCTTCTTTACCCTTGTCTTTACTTGCTTGTGATGCAGCAAGAGCTGGAACAACTTGGGGATTTGTCTTCGGTTGATATTGGTTATGCAACTCGAACTCATATGCCTTCAAGTCTGAGAACAGCTGGAAGGTTGTTGTTGTTGACAAATTCTTGGTTTCCCTCATAGCAGTAACTTTCATACTTCATTCTGAGGGAAGTTCTCTAAGTATCTTCATACACATTTCCTTGTTAGTGTATGTCTTGTTTAGCATTGTCAGCCCGTCATGGATTGCAGTAAATCTGCTCTCCATCTCATCATTGGTTTCCCCACTCTTAATTTTGAAACCTTCAAACTTCTGAATGGCTACTGTAAGCTTGTTCTCTTTGATGTCTTTTGTCCCCTCACAAATTAGGATTAACTTATCCCAGATTTGTTTTGCCGTAGTGCATATCTTGATTCTCAAGAACATGTTGCTATCGAGAGTCTTCAGGATGATGTCATTTGTCACATTGTCAAGGTTGTAGTGTTTCTTGTCTTCAGAAGTCCATTCACTTCTTGGTTTTGGCACTTGAGGAGTTGCAGCTGATGTTGTAGCATCAGTGTTGATCTTCATCATCTGCAAAGGGTCATCAGTGATCACGTCCATCATGTCTTCATGAGTGGTGGCCAAGTGTGCCTGCATGCGCATTTTTCACTCATCTAATTTATCCATTGAGAACATAGGGATTCTAGAAATGAAGTTTTGTGAATCCATTTAAGATAAGAAGAGATGAAGATCTTTTAAAACTAATTTAAAAACTCTTGAAAACTAGGGATCACTCTAGGTAAGAGACACTGCTCTAATACCACTTGTTGGTTCCTAGGAGGGGCTCTAATAGTTTAGAGGGGGGAGGTGAATGAACTATTAGGTTTTTTAAATCTTTTTAACTTAACAAAGTTGTGCAGCGGATTATATTTACATAGCCCCTTTACAAAATAGTTTTCAAGGATTAGTCTCTGTTTTAATGTTGTGTGTGTATGAATGCAATGTAGAAATATAAATGACACCAAAATTTATCGAATTTCACGGTGGTGTATGTAACCCCCAAAACCGAGTTACTGGCGATAACTCGTGAAGGACTCACGAGTCATTGAAGCCGGGTGAAATCAAGCAAATCTACTAAAACAGTTCTAAATCGTGAACAACATCAAAATCATGCGCGGAAGCAAATCATACATGGGAAAACAACACATGCCTTCAAAAGTCCCACAACGGAGAAAGATCATACAACTATCGTGTATCTCATACACAAAAGACATCAGAGTAGCATAAATATCACAAACATGCAGCGGA
>JAOWBR010161370.1:0-12257 GCA_028571145.1 Dionaea muscipula
CCCTCCCCATCTCCCTCTCTCCCTCTTGCTATACCTATTACCACATGGGACAAAATATGTCACAATGTATGTATTGGCAAGCTCCGTCCTTAGAGCATGTTGAACGGTACCCTCATTTCACCCTCCATCTTTACTATTCATTCATTAATTGAGTTTTATTTTGCACATTGGTACATTTAAATTAATTGTATCTAATTTTGAGACACTCAATTACAAATTAATTCTACAGATTGAGTTTGTGATTTTCTCAATTATATTAATAAAGTTTTTCATTGTTGAAAAAAAAAAAAAAGATTGAGTTTATGATTGAGGGTGAGGTAAAAGGCAGGGGCTATGGGTTGGTGGGACTATGAGTTTTTATTTTTATTTTTTATTTTGCTACAGTGAGAATATCAATAGAGATATACTTTACATATCATCTTTTAATATTTTTTTACACTCTCAATTCCACAAACCAATGAATATACTCTTATTATCATAACTTTTGCTAACTCTGACTCTCTATTTTCTCCTTTTTCTTCCCCCTTTCTACCTAATTTCACCGATCTGTTAGAAGGGTTTTATGGTAATTTTAACGGAACTTCTTAGCCATCACAAAAATATAGCCCTAAACGCAACACCTAAAAACCTTAAATGAAGTACCTTAAAATTATAAACGCAACACCCTTTTAAAAAATTAAAATTGAAATTATCGAAATTGCCCCTGCAATTAAAATAAGAAAAAAAAAATATGATGCTTTTTTTTAAAAAAAAAAAAGGATATTTTTTAAGTTGTTGCACCCTAATAGAGCAACAATAGTTTTTGAGCAGCACCGTGCAGTTTCTCTTTTTAAACGAGCAAGAATCTTTTCCTTTGGTATCAATTGTGTATCATTTAAGCCGATGAAGAAAATCTAACGGAAATAAAAGAGTCTGACAACTATTTTAAAGTAAAAATTTTACAGTTAATACTGTCGAATTGAAGAGTCTGACTGGTCATGCAGGATATAGTTCGAACAAGGAAAAGATTGGTTAGAATGTGTCAGGATGCAGTTGAGACAAGAGATCATCTCTTCCCGCCGTTCCCTTTTGGGAAGACGATCATTGAGGGAGTGCTCCAAAAACTGGGGCTTGTCATCTTTAAGGTTTACTGGATGGCATGGAAGAGTTGGATCCTAAATGTTAAGTGCTGAGAAAACAGTGGTGACCAAAAGGAGGAAGTGTCTTATGGCTGTCATCACCTGACACCTATGAGATTTGGCAAGAGCGGAACAATAGGATTTTTAAGGACGTTAGCAAACCGATTGGAGTTGTAATTGGATGGATATGTAGTCATCTAGGGATGCACACACTTGCTATGTGTCTAAATATCTAAAATTTTCAAAAAATTGAAAAAATAATCAATATTACAGCGAGAAATGAGGAGAGACAGTCCTAGAGTCCGACTGTATAATTTAATAGAAATAGTAGTTCTAGATGTTTAGTGTTTACGGTATGTATAATCTTAATTTTAATTATTTTAATTAATTATCTAGTTAATTACTTAATTTTTTTAAATTAACCATAGTCAAAGCTAAAGACAGACTCTCCTATATAAAAGTCGGCCCTTAGCTCCAATTATCATCTACGACAGTCATTAATTTCTTGTGTTCTTCAAAAAATATTTTTAAATTATTTTTTTATAGAAATTTTATAGAAATATTTTAAAATTAACGTAAAATAATTTTTGTATTATTTTAATAATTTAATTACAGGGAAATTTCAATAATTTCTTTTTTATTTTTTTTTTTTAAAGGGTATTACGTTTCTATCACCCAAAAAAAAAATAAAAAAATTCAGACTTGTTACTGTGGTGCAGAAAAACACGAATCTCCAGTGTTGAACAGCGTCCTCACACTCGGACGAGAGGCGGGGAGAGAGCGAGAGTGGGAGACAGAGCGACTCCGCGAGGCTATGGAGACTGCCATGGCGGGTAGAATACCCATTTCCCCGAGCCATGTCCTCAACCCTAAGCCAGGTATCTTTCTCTCTTTTCTTTGTTTCTTCACCAATCAATGACGAAATCGGAGCTTGATTGTATCCCAAAAGATCAAATCTCAAGTGGAAAACTAGTAATTTTCGCCTTTGAAATTGGAATTCTAATCTTCCTGATTTCGAAATCTTGCTATTTTTTCGTGCTCTCCGAAAGACGACGACCACGTTGATGATGACTATGGGACTTATTGCTTGGATACTTGATTGTCTATGGGACAACAACATGAAATGATGTTTCTGGTGCGATTCTTGGCATATGAAGTTTGTGCAAGTGCGCGCATAATGATAATACCTGTTGAAACTGATGGAGTTCTGTGTCTGGAGGTGCCTATTGAAACTGATGGAATTCTGTGTCTGGAGGTGCCTATTGAAACTGATGGAATTCTGTGTCTGGAGGTGCCGTGGGAGCTAAAGAAAAACAACGAGAGGGATAATGAAGAAGAGAATTCAAACTCTTTTTATTGATTTATTGATGCAACACAGCTCTAGATACAAACTGGGAAGAAGACTTTTATAGACTAAATAGAACAATTTAGAGAAATGGTAAATAAGGAGATAAACAAGGAGATAAATCAGGAGAAAATTAGGCTGAAAATATTTGGAAAATATACGTGAAGATATTATATTATGCGTTAATAGGAGCGAGTTTTGTTAGTTGGACTACTTTATAGACTGCTTTGTGTACTACTTTTCCTTGTTGAAAAAAGTGAATGTAGTCTTTGGGAAAGATTGCAAAGAAAAAAAAAAAAGATGGGATCCTCGACCACTTTTCCTAGTCCAGAAATTAGTCTACAAAGTAGTAAAACTAACAAAATTTTGCTGTGGCAGCATAACCTGTGTATAGTTATTTTGCTGCCGGAAGAATTTCGATGGCAATTATTGGAGGATACCCATTGTTCTTGCTTTACATTAGCTCCTAGAAGAAGCTTCCATGGAACTCTAATATGTAACTTGATTCGGGCCGGTGATTCAGCAAAATCCCTCTCCTGATTAATTAAAAAGTGATGAGCTTAAGGTCATATTGAATTTGAATGTAGAAACGTACTGCAGAATAGATCTCTTATAGCTCATAATGATTTGAGGTTTGTCTTAGCTGTTGTTACGCCGTGCATTTACTGGTGATGACATCCTGATTTGGATGCTAAGTGTAGATGTCGTATAGATCACACCGCTACAAATCTTATTTTCTTTGGCCACTCTGTAATTGCTTGATCAGCATATGTACCGGAGCATTTAACTTGCGGTTGAAGTTTTTCATAGTTTCTCTTTTTTTGTGTGTACACCTCAGGGGATAAGCAGTCGTTTTGTAAAGGACCTTGCAACTACCGTAGCATGATAGTAGCCATATCAACTGTTGCACCTGGCAGAGGAGGAGGGCTGTTGGATAGGCCTGTTGTAGAGAAAATTGGGCCTGGCCATGAATCCGAGTTTGATCTCAGGTGAAAATACTAATTTGTTTGTCCCCTGGTTGCTACTTTACTGACATTCCTTTTCCTTTGACGGATGCATTTTACCTACTACTTTTTTTATTCATTCATATGTTTGCAAGTAATGAAAGGTTATTTTATGCATGTAGTTATCATTTGCTCCATAAGACGTGCACCTTCAGTTATGTGGCCTTGGGAGACCACACCACTAATATGAAAATTTAGGTTTTAAGCATGACCAGAAACATGGCTACAGCCAATGAAAGAGACGATAAATTAGAAGTTTGATGCTTTTTGGGATACATTAGTGCTTAATCATTTTCTGTACTGGGCCCCATTACCGTTTGATGAAATCTCTACAAGTGTGAAATCCTTTTTGAGTCAATTCTCCATTATGGAATAAAACTTATTGATTGCACGATATGGCACTTTTAGCGAGATGAATCTCCTATCTAAACCCTAGCCTGCTATCCGAGTATCGAATAGAACAATGCTACCTTCTTTATAGGGCTTAAAGATGAGCGGGGGAACCCTATTTTTAACAGATTGGGGTGAGGTCAACTACCGCTTTTAGTTGCCCTTTGGATTCTTGTTGTTCTTTTCCAAGTGTAACGTCTCAAAATAGAGTGTTGAATACTTCCTTCTTTCTTCTTTGTTCGATGTTGTATTTCATATCACCTTGTTATTGAATAAGGATCGATGGTTAGTAGAGTTCTCCAGGAATCCTTGAGGCGAACTTGCATGGCATACTAAAAGAGAAGGTTGTCACCTTTTCGGTTGGGGACTGGGGGGAGGATTCTCTGCTCTGCTTGAGCGGAGATGTGTAGATGTATCAGTAGATTCGATCCTAAATTCCATGATCAGTAACTTCATATCAGAGAAAGATAGATATTCCTTGCTGGCCCTCGTGTTGTTTCTTCTCCTAATAATGGTAAATTAGGCTGTGATGCTTGTGCCTGGTATAAGTATGATAACTCTTAGGAGATTGCATCCTTTCTTTCTAACAATGAAATGAAAGAACTGCTGGACTAGTTTGTTTAATCATTGGGTATGGTAATTCCCTTGACAGCAATAGGAGAATTTCTTCTGAGTTACTTCAAGTTACATCTTCATTTAAAAGCCAATTCAAAATGATGGTGTACCATTTTTACTTAATAAGTGAAAGAAGGGTACTCTCGGAGAACTGGTGTGATGTAGGGTATGGAATATGAACCACAAAGAGGGGCTAGGCTTGTTATTGTGTCAATGATGGACAGATTTAGTTGCATTTGATATATGAAGTGCAATTTTTTTATCGACTGTAGTGGTACAACGTTCTTGGTGGGAATGATATCTGCACATGTTTGAACGTGTGTGATGTATATAGTTGTAATTTGGTATAGTAAGTGTTATCGCCTGAAAATGAGCCAAGCGATATCACCTAAGGTTTGAGAGCGATTTTCGGTTGCTTAAGCAGGGAAACCCGGTTAAACAAGCTGAGCCGACGCTGAATCGGCTCCGGGTATGAATATATCGACTCTTGGACCTGGAAAACCAATAAACCAAGTCAGAGGGAAGCCCGATGTTTTAAGCCCGGGACAACCGCTCTGATGCCTAAGTCAGCACGCGAAAAGCAAGACGCGGAATCAAGCTTAACGGCCGAAGTCGGAAAAAAGCGATAGAAAATACCTGAGGGGTGCACCCCTATTTATAGGGGAGGAAGTTGCATATTTACGATTATGTCACTAGAATCTTCGGGGAGCCCGTGCGGATTGGCCGGAGCTCCGATTGATGAACGTTTAGTGGTTATGCTCTCCTAGCGAGTCAGGGAATCTTCCTATAAAATTCGAGGTGCCAGTCCCGGGAATGACCGGATCGATCCGGGAAGGTTATGCGGAGCGGCAAGGGGCCATACGGAGTGGCGACGAGCTGTGCGGAACAGCGGAGGGCTACGCGGGGTAACAGAGGACTGTTCGGAGCAGCGGGGGCTATACGGAGCGAGAGCGGGCAGCATGGGGCAACAGAAAGCTGCGCAGGAGCAGCGATGGGCTGATCAACCCCGGGTTGATCACCCGATGTGATCCGACACCGGATTCGTCCGTTGCCGGTTCGAACATCAACGTATAACGATTCCGATCGCATCTCACATCCTTTTGTCCACGTGTTATAGGGAGAAATTTCTCCATATATCAGTCCCAAACTCAGAACAACCTCAAAAACATTTGACTCTAGATTCATTCTCGGATGCATCATAAACCCAACATAAGAAATAATATTTAAGACTTTTTTAAATATTAAATTAACAATTACCATCATTAAAATTCGAACATTTTCTCTCTTTTTTTCTCGTACATTAAATTCTAAAATTTACAAAAATGATACAGGTTACTTTTGTTATATAAAATCACAACCGTTAAATATTTTTTAACATTATAAATAAAAATTGATAAGTAAAATTTAATAGTAAAATAAATAATATATATGATATTATAAATTATACTGTACCTTTTGATTATAAGTGTATCATTAACCTAAAATTTACCGCTTCAATGCAATATTTGTGTGTTTGTTGTTGAAAAGCACGTTTATCTGACAACTCTCTACCCACCATACTGTGATCTAATTTACTCCTTTTTATTTACCTTTTTCTTTTATTTTAGCTTCGTTTTGTTAAATTTTTCTTTTAAAAAAAAAATGGGTACGTGGATTCCCAGTTAAATTTCCTAGATTTTCGAGGAAATCTAGTGGGGCTCTGAGCAGTGAATGAACTCGTAGGTCTCTGCAATGCACACCATTGGATAGTGGGGGTGAGGGGGAGGAAGAAGCATCGTCGGCTGCGATTGCAGGAGCACAGATTACACACGGGTTCCGGGACCGCCATTGGAATCTGGAAAACAAAGGGGACTTCCAAAACATGGCCGAAAAAAAACAAAAACATAAAAACGAAATCAGTTAATATCAACAAATCACAATAATGTATTTCACTTTACAAGTCACATTTTCCATCATCGATTATGCAAGAATATCTGAAAATAAAATAGTATTAAAAACTTCGATTTTCTTTCTTAATATCTCAAGTGTCCGGACGAATCCAATTAATCCTGGGGTTCTATTCCACCGGACGCTTACAAGAGACCCAATTAAAACCAAGATCTTTAAACCTTGTACGTTTATAGTCCACTCAAAAAATTTCTATTATTATAACATATTTCGGATTTTATAATTCACAAGCTTTACCACGTGGCTGAACCGAAGAAAAAAGCCTAATAAAAAAGGAGGGAAAAAAAAGAAGGAAAGAAAGAAATGAAAAATTAGGGTCAAAGAAGGGCCACTCACTTTTCGCCTTGTAAAACCCCGCATCTTCAATGTCTATGGTCCTTCACCTCTCGTATGATGCAGAGTCAGACTGGCATCCATTACTCACTCCTCCTCCACTATTCACCCATTTATTTCATGCAAGGAAGGGGAGATCAGGTGAGAGAAAATAAATATACTTTGTTTGAGAATTAAATAAAATTTCATTCAAAAAGGTATAATAAGACTCATAATAAATATTACCATGTTTGATATTACAAGTTAAAAAAAAACTATTTTAATTGACGTTACACATAAAATCTAAAAGGCACATATCTTTGTAGTGATGGAAGGATGATTGTGAAAGGTCACGTTGTTTAAAGTCACTCATAACAATAATAATAAGAGGAACAATAATCAATAACAAGACATTTGAAACTAACCTTGGTCCTTGAATGATAAAGCAGCTTCAGCTTAAATGATGCACTAGTTGTTAGCGAGTTTGTTCTACATCGCAGTCCGATCATTGAATAGGCTATTTTCCTCTTTATATCCATAGTAGATAAATAATTTATTGATGACCAAATTTCCCTACTCGAAATGCATGTAAATCGAGCGAGTTCAGCTCGACTCAGACTCGTTAAGATTTTTATATGCTAGAGTTTAACTCGACTCACTAATACAACGAAATGAACTCTAATCGAGTAGAGTGCGAGCTACTTATAGAACTATAAATTGAACCGAGCAAGTCCAAGTACATCTCAACAAGACTCGAACTTGTTAAGAATTTCATATACTTGTTGTATGATAATTCGAATTCGTTAAGAATTTTTGTGTTGGAACTCTCTCTTAAAACTTGTTGTATTATAAAGTTAAATACTTTTTAAAAAAGAAAAAATAAGATGGTAAAGGCTATACTTTAGCTTGATTTTGATATATAAATTTATATTATGAAACTTGATGTACGAAAAAATACCCCTTATTAACAAAGACATCGAGGTCGACCAAACCAACCGGACTTTAGCAAGAGCATTGAACCTGGTCCAACCTGCTCGACGCCGGGCAGGTCACCACAGGTCAGAATAGCTCGACGTCGAGCAAGTGCCCAATCCAAGCCTGTTTGGCGTCGAGCAGGTCATCTAGCTTAGATCACCTACTCGGATAGAGAGCAAAACAAACTTCTCATAATTGACTTGGAGGTCTATAAATGATCTTCCCTCAACTACCAACAAGGTATGCATTCAATACCCATTTCGTAACTTACTCTCTCTATCACTTAGCTCAATTTTTATCTAGCCGTTAATTACTTAAACATTGGAGCGGTTTTTCAAAGTTAACACCTCGGGGTACTCTCTGTCGGATCGCGAGTTAGACTTCTTTTCATCCGAACTCGAGTTAGTCTCGACTTAGTTCTTGAGAACCGTTCTTTCCACCGACCCGACACATCAAACTCTGTTCTCGAACCCTCTAGTGTTGGCCTATGATTTTCTAGGTGCGAAAAACCTTTTAAGTCACAAGCTCTTGATTTAATATAGGAATCGAGTCGAATTATACTGAGTATTTATCGGATCGAGTATATTATGTGCAGCTTAAAAAATTTGAAGCAACTCACAAGTCTAACTAGCGGAGCATGTTAGTACTCAAACTCTACTCATTAAATAACGGAGATAAAAAATTAAATTCGACTCGACTCTACTCATTATCAAGCGAAACGAGCTACTCTACTCGATTTACAATCATAACCAGGACCCCTACTTTCCACACCGAACGGAACCTTATCACAATGAAACATAAAACCCATATGTGTATATATATATACCACGTTCTCGATTCAGACTGACCAACAGGGAACCGCTACCACCAAAAATGGTCCAGGACCGTCACCTAATGTTCCAGTCTCAGCCACCAAAATTTTTTTTTAGCTTGGCTTCCTAACACATGGTTAAAAGTTCTGATCCCGTATTTCTCTCATTCAACTGACTGTATCTCGCCATTGCAATCCTTCCAACGGCGGAAGGCTGCTGTGAGAACGTACTTTTATTACCAGAAAAATACTAGTGCACTAAATTAACCTAATGAGATCAAAAGCTATGGACATTTTATCCATTCGAATGTGGAGCATGAAATGCAGTTGTCATTTGAAATGGTAAGACACAGAGAGTCAGAGCTTTCAATATCTAAAGAAGCCAGAGCAAGCAACTATTTTACCTGTTAAACCAGTTGCTGAGTGCAGAGAACTGAAAAATAATTAATTTGTTGCTCTTTGCAAAGGACCTCAAATGGCCAATAGCCTGAGTTGAAGTGTCTTGATCATAACGGATGTTCACCGTAGCTTTTCACGTGAAGATTGTTCTCCATTTGTGCTAGGGGAAACTTCCAACCACACACACCTACATCAAGGGAAGATCAACTAAAAGTTCTGAGAAATAAAGTAAGAAAGTAACTATTGATCTGGAAAGGAGGGTAGAAAAGCATGAGTTGGTACCTTCTGTGATCCATGAAAGCATGTTTAGCATGATTGGAGAGTTAAATTCAGCTTTTGAAAGCAACGCGAAGAAAAACACTAAAAGAAGCAGATGCCATCAACAAGCTGCAAAGCCCGGCCCATCACTGGAAAGAGAAGTATCCTCAAGTCCGGGAGTACGATTGTGACATTACCCGTATTAATATGATGAATTTTATTAAACTGTAATAAGCGTCAATATAACTCCGAGATAAAACACCACAAGAATACACGGGTATATTCTCGAATACATTTTTGCACAACCCCCAGTTTCGATTAAAATGGTTTTTAATCAAACAACCCATATGAATAAACCAACTGCATATTACTATCATTGAGGAAAAGCGAAAGACTAGGAAGCAGGGAAACATATGTCCACATGGGACACCATTTTTGCACAGCCAGGACAAGTGTGTGTAGAGTCTTTTTACTTTCCAACCCGGGGACCAAAATACAGAATATAGCTAAGCATGTTCCTTTTCATAATAAAATAAGCCCGTCATTATCCAGAACAGCAAATATAACTTTGGATAGATCCGAACCCAGAAGAACGATCGAGCACTAAAAACACTATAATGAGAAATATCCCATACATGCAGACATCGTATCCTAGCCTAACTGTTAAGCAGCAGTAAACTAAGAAATACCAACAAATGGCGTCAACCGAATGTAGATTGGATGTTTCAACCTGAAGAGTGATGGTACGACAACCTCATGCGTGCTTGAAGAGGTTCATGCTAAGCTAATGGAAATATACAGTCACAAAAGGGTGTGTCAAACTAGCACCATGAAGCGGTAATACACGCACACAATAAAGGATGCAGAGTAATAGCACGAGTTGTTAACATCATACAAGAAGTCAAGGTACCAGATCAAAGTGGACCATACACATAAAACAACTAACTCCCAACAATGACCATCTTAGTTTTTCGAACAGGCACGAGCAAGACTAGGTAGGGAATAAACTTGGGACCGATAACCATATAAGCCTCCCCGAAGGGACCACTATGGACCTCCATGATACAATGCAGGCAACTGGGCTAATCCTAAACTCAGGCTAACTAGCAGGGAAGAGGTTGAACATTTACTCATTCCGTGCTGGGGTCATGGTGTTATAGGCAGTTTTCTTTGAAGATTAACAAGTATAGGGCAAGGGCAACACCCATCAAACTGCAGCATAAAAAGGTTTGTACAACTTCCTTGTTCGATGCAGCATCAGGGGATGTCAGATCAGTACAGGAAAGGGCGAAAGGCCCTCAAAACTTAATATATTTCTGCACAAGAGAAAGGACCAATGCATCGACTAATCAATAATTGGCAGAGGGTATGGATTGCCAATGCAAGAAAACTAAAAATAAAAATAAAAAATGAGATGCCCAAATGTTATGATACTTATTTCCATGATGAGGAGCCAACAATTAGCAGGCATTGCAATTTACAATGGCTCTTTGGGCAATAACTATCCCAAGACATCAGATAGACGATGATCATGTGTTATTAGAATTTAGAAAAAATAAATTCCTCACTCATCTTCGGAAAGAGGTACCAAGGCACAGTAACTAAGGTTTAACGAATCCATGGCGTTCTAGGCAAAGGCTGGATATCATGAATCAAAGAAGATCAAATGGCGCTCTTGTGCGCATCAAAGTACTTTCTTGACATTAGGGATGCCCATTTTTTTTATTGAGAATAATGATTCGATACTATTTCCTTCTGTTCGGTAGAATCTTGGTGGCTATTCCATCACCAATGCACAAGTCTTCAGCATTTCGCAACCACAATTGATCATCCATTTTCTCTTTTTTTTTTTTGTATTAAATGGTATAGGGAGAAAAGGGAAGTATCTTCACTCCATATTTACATTTTTCCACAGCAACAAAACTCTTCAACAGACACGCGGTCAGAGACTCGGAGTCCTAAGGGCTCTCCCCACTGCTTGGGAGCTTCGAGCACACCACGATACAGAATGGGTTACATGACTCAGAGCCTAGAATTCTAAATCCATAAGCACACAAAACCCCGGAGAGGGGTTTTCCCAATCAATAGGACCAAATAGAGTATTGCAGAAAACCAAACACCATGAGCATGGAGGAACAGCAGCAGTAGAAGAAACACACCTGTTCGTCTGTATAGCGTAGAGAATCGGATTGTCCAATAAAGGTGGTAGAATCTCTAACACAGACAGTGGCGGCGAAGGAGAAGACATCGAAGAACACAGAGCCATCAATGACGTCGAACCAGCCCTAAAGTCGCCCAGTACCCTCGGTGGCGTGGTACTGGGAATTCAGCTTCCTCATCTGGATCCCAATCCGCCAAATCAAGGCTGGATCCGATCACTGGGAAACGTAAAGCAGGTAATAAATTGAAGAGGTTAGCGAATCGAACAACTGAATTGAATCGATCCGATGAAGGAAGAGCTATACCAGTGGAGGGAAACTCAGCTGAGAAGATGATGGACTGAGCCTGACATGTTGGCGACTCGACGATGAACTGGTTGCGAAAAATGGAGCTCCGGCGATGAAGATCGCATAGAAATGCCGGCGGGGTTGAGTTGAGACTGAGACGAAGCAGCCCATGAGGAACACGATTGTTGGGCTAGGGCTATTGGTTTAATTTAACTATTAGATTATCTGGAAGAAATTTGATAATCCCCCCACAATCCCCAATTGACGTGACTAATCTGCAGATGGCTGCTATCATTTTATTTTTTATTTTTATTTTTATTTTTATTGTTTTTTTGCTTCTTTTTTTCAATTTTTCTTTTGTTTTTGTTTTTTCGGTTCTTTCTTTTGTTTTAATTTTATTTTTTAATAGCTATTTCTTAAAACATATTATAATAAAATTTTTTATTTTATTAGGTCTGAGAAAATCATAGTGATATATATTTGATCCATATAATTAATACCTGTTACGTTTAACGAGTCTTTTTTCTTCAAAACACTAAGAATAAAACGAGACATAGTACTGTTGGCATGTCGATTACAAAATCATTCTCTGCTGGTTTTGACCTGGAACGATACTCGTGGTCCTCAAAATCTTCT
>JAOWBR010161381.1:0-12257 GCA_028571145.1 Dionaea muscipula
ATGGTCACAGACTCGGACGCCATAATCTCGCAGGGACTGGTAACGTCATGGCGTTAAGGTTTTCTAACTTGAGAAAAATGTATTCAAATCTTGATTCAACACCATGGGTTATCTTCTAATCGTTAATAGGGGCCTTGGATCATGCGTGGCGTCACAGTTGAGTCTTGGATAACAAATTTGGGTCTGAGGTCGCCATGGCCTTGAGCTCCATATCTGTGCCATGGCGAAGACTTCGTTCAGGGAAATCCCTTCATCTGCTGCTTGAAACGACCTCCTGAGATGCTTAGTATGATCGAATGAGTGTCTTTGACATCAGGATCGGCTCCGTTGTATCTCTGTACTTGAAGTTAGGATTTTCCAGCGCCATGGCTTGGTGGACCTTGAGAGATTCAGACTTCCCTTCGGTAATCAGTGACTCGGGGCCATATCAGGAGGTGTTTTTAATGATCTCAAGCAATAATGGCACCCGAGGAACTTCTTTGATCTTGGATGGCGCTATAATCCAAGTTCTGTTTTTTCAACTCTTTGCTCTATGGAATGGCGTCAATCAACCTTCTTCTCCCTAAAATGATGTGAAACTTGATCAAAAAAAAAATGATGTGAAACTTGAAAAGGAAGGAAAATAGACATAGATTACGCAGTAAAAGGTGAAATTAGAGGACTTAGCACGCGTAAAATGTAAGATGATGTAGCCGTGAAATCAGCTACCGATACTTCCAAGGAATTATTGTGGATGAAGAAGTTTCTGATTGAATTGGGCTTTCGGCAAGAGAGAGATGTTTTATTTTGTGATAGCCAGAGTGCCATTCATTTGGCGAGAAATTCTTCTTTTCACTGCAGGTCCAAACTTATTGATGTGCGGTACCATTGGATCAAAGATGCGTTGATGGGCAAGCTGTTAGAGTTGGAGAAAATCCATACAGATGACAATGGCTCCAATATGCTGATCAAGGTGCTGACTCGGGAGAAGCTCGGGGTATGCTGTGAGATAGCTGGGTTGGTGCCACATCCTCACATGAGTGGAAAGGGGGAGATTTGTTATATTAGTTTTTCAGCTCATGTGGAGGGGCGAAAGTAAGAGTGAAGCTGAAGCGCGGATGGCCTCACGGATGGTGGACAGGCGGCCTATTGGCCGCTTGTGCGGCGTCTGTTGACAGGCAACATACAGGCGCATAATATTAAGGAACCAACTCTACCAAAAAAGTCAACCTTGTGATAGAAGGTTCATGAATTATATCTATGTTAACATGCCCCCTCACGTGAATGTCTCTTTTGAGCTTGAAGCGTGGATTGTGCACTGGTCCACCTCATACCAAGTGCTAAATAAATGGGGGTCATTCCTCTGGTATTTATATACATCAAGTTATTAAAATAAAAAAACTCTGTTACAGAATATCCGCGATCTCTCCTAATCAAAGGGAACTCAAAAATAGAAATAAACAAATTTGTTCCTTCAGCAACAGTATAGCAAATATTCGTGGAGCAACAAATAATCCTCAAGATCTACAATCACAACCGAAGATAAGATTGTTGATTGCCACATAAGATTATCCTGATTGACACCCCCCTCAAATTGATGCCGAGTAGTCAAAAAGTATCAATTTGCCACGGATTGGTGTCATATGAGAAACCGAGAGCTTGAAGCAGAAACCGAGAGCTTGAAGCCGAAATCGAGAGGCCGAAGCAAAAATCGAGAGGCCGATGCCGAAACCGAGAAGCCGATGACGAAATCGAGAAGGCCGATGACGAAACTAAAGGTCAAGACATGAGCATAGACCTGAACTTTTTCTCCCAAATTGGATTTTGTGGACGTCAAGTCCTCCGATGTCGTTAAACACGTCGCAGATGACGGAGGCAAACAAAAAAAACATTGGAGGGTTTAAGCGTTATGAGAAGGGCGAACCGACAAGCCGAAACAATAGGTTGGCTGGAATCCAAGGAGCCGAAGCAAAAGGCCGAAACAAAAGGCGATGTGAAAAGGCTCACAAATAGATCTATCGAGGACAAGACCCTCAGACGCCGATAAACATTCTGTTGACGTCGGAGGCAACCGAAAAATATGAAGGCTCTAATCCTTATCGAAAAGCAGAACCTAGCTCTGATATCATGTCAAATACAAAAAAGAGTATGAAAATATGGCCATCGTCTCCATTTCATTCCTCTAGTATTTATAAACATCAAGTTATTGAAAGAAAAAGAACTTTGTTACTGAATATTCCCTATCTCTCCTAATCAAAGGGAACTCAAAAATAAGGAGTAAACAGATTTGATCCTTCAGCAACAGAATAGCAAATATTTGTGGATCAGCAAATATTGGAGTAGCAAATAATCCTCAAGATCTACACAACAACCGAAGATAAGATTGTTGATTGCCGCATAAGATTATTCTGATTTGACACATAACGCGTCTGTTGAAACACTTGAGCGAGACGGGCAGCAGGCTCAAATAGGCCACCTGTTCTCGGCCTGAACGAGGCGGGAGCAGATCCAACAGGCGGCAGACAGGCGGCCCACACGCCTGTTGCCCGCCTGTTCCACTGTCTGTGTTTTGGGTCGGGCCTATCTTTCTCGGTTTTTTCTTATAAATAGAGGGTTGCGGATTAGATCCGAGTTGCACGATCAGAACAACCAAAAACCCTATTTTTGGAGAGAGAAGGAGTTAGAGAAGGAGAGATCGGGTTTCCACTTCGAGACATCCGAGTGTTCAAGGGTGGATTGAGGAGTCGTGGGTGGTGTTCATCATCACGGAAACCCTAGGCTTTAGGGTTTTGCCGATCTTGTTATTCTTCTCTTGTTTTCTTTTGGTGATTAGGGTTAGGGTTTCCGACGGATTTTTGTCGGAGGTGTATGGATTCTCTTTCTTCATTTTTATTGATATTCTGTGGTCGTTGTCTTGTTTGATTTTGTGTTCCATTGATCCATTCGGAGGTTAGAGTTTGTAAACCCATCAGATTCATCAGCTCTATGTCGCTTGTGCTTGCTTTAGGAGTCTTATGTTAACTAAATGTGAGCTACCTTTCTGAAAATCATGCTGCTGACAAGGTGCAATTTGAGCAACTTGATAAACAGACGCAAGCCCTGAAATTGCTTTGTCAATTGGCATGACCAATTTCACTTGTAGGCTTGTAGCATTCGAAACTCATACACCTAACAGTTGCTTGAGTATACTTCTCCATGAAATGTGCTGCTTAAGACATGCTCCAGTCAGCCCTCTTCCTATAAAGAAAATAATTGATGTTCTGTGGAAGTTATTGGTCAATAGGGGAAACTCTTTCTTTTCCCTTGCTTCATCCGAAAATCTATGTGTGCAAGACAAGCCATGTGAAGGAAGTCAGTTACCTTAGAGCCATCGTAACTTCGTGGAGTCCCAAATGGCCAACACAAACTAATATGTCATTTCTAGGCATCAAAAGTCCTTTGGTGGCAGATACAACTATGAGCACCACTTTATCAGATAGAGATCGTACGGATTGCACGGTATCATCACCATTACTGTAGTGCTAACTTAAATTTGACATCATCAAAGTGCAACACCTTCGATCAGATGGATCATGGATCCATGAGCGCATCATGTGGTTTATACCTTCATCTATCTTTCCATCTCTATTACCATCCTAGCTTGCAGAGCTACCAAAATTAGTCCTCTACTTATAAGTTTATGGCTTCAGTTGTCTACTAAAGAATACGTGAAGGGAACATATGGATGCCATGACAAGAGGCATATAGCTGTAGAGATGGAGAGGAGGTTTTGGCAAACTTAGTAATGGTGTTTCCTGAGTGGTGGGAGCTGCTATATATTAGAAGTGATCCTGATGAATTGATGATAGTGGTCCTGCAGGAGGGATATGGCTTGAGTTTGTTTTTCTCTGCCTTCTTTTTATGCTTTTAAATTTGATCCATTGTTATCCAACCAAATAAAGGATGTAAACTATATCCTTGAAATTTTAAGTCTTGTGTGGTATAGACCTTTTGATGGGATATTATATAGTAAATGTTGCAACTTGAAAGGGCATATTTTTTTTTTTAGGAACTGCAGTGCATTGAAGCTAGTTTCCAGAGTTTGAAGAATGTGTGCACAACAAAATTACAATAGTAAAAAATCTTTTGACTTTGACTTGGCTGTTATCAGTGGTGGGTTCCTGTTGCATTTCCTGTTATGTTAGATGAGAATTCTGCCTTTCTACACCTCTATTCCTTGCCTTTCTTTCTGCACATGCATAATAATACGTTTTTTACATTAATGTAATGTATTCAGCCAACGTCAATCCCACAGGCCACTTTTCCATTAACTCACTCAATCATGGTGGGGGGATAAGTCTAAATAGAAAGAAAGGAGAAATCCTTTGGACGGGAAAAAGGATCAAGAAATTTTCGAAAATCTTTTTTATTTGCTTCAGAGGACAATTCTTACTTTTCACATGATTTAAAAATTGGATCTATGTTGAATTGTTAGGTACACACTTGCATGCATTCTGGGACATGAGCTTTGAAAATCTTCCTTCTTACCCTCAAAAGAAGCATATAAAAGGGAACTTTGGAAAATTTATCGTGAACATGCACAGGATGCAATTAATGCCGCATATTGTTACCAACCTGGCTGCTTGTTCATGTACTTAGGAGATTGATCTCTACTTTGTTTAGAAGAATAAGGTCCTCTATTGCACCTGAATAGTTTCTAGTTACTCTGAGGCTTGCATTCTAATTTAATCCAGATTTTGCATATGTTACTTGGCATGGTTCCCTTAACATAGTTTTTGCCGATTATAGTGTGCCATACTGCCATGTTCTGTTTTGAAACATCATTTTGGTCTCAATGGGGTTCCGTAACACTATCATTTAGCTCGTGTCTGTCTCTATCACAACCAAATAACAAGAAAAAAATAAAAAACCTCGTGATCACCTCTTCTGTTTCCAGTCTCCCTTAATTTCTTGATTCTTTCACGGTGTGTTTGTTTCCATGAGGGACCTAACCTAACAATCATTCTTCTCCAGTAGAAGTATAATTCTTCAATCTGAAAGGATCTGTTTTCGGCTGTTGCAATATCAGCCATATTTAGGTGTGTGAACAATTGGGCGATGTAAGTACAAGAGTTATGAGATGTGTAGCGACAAGGATCTTAAGATGGATCAATCATGTCATTATTAATGACAGACAAGGTGAATACGCTCTCTGTAAGCCTGAAGTAATGCCCAAGCATATAAAATATGGGAGGAAGAATTGATACGTTTTACCCTTGTAAGGCAACAAGTGGTGTGGATCTAGGAGCACTTTTAGTTCGACTCGTTAAGGAGGCCTAGGTAACGGTTTTATACTTCAACGTGTCTTCTCATCTCCATCAGCCACGGCTTTAGACTTGCTTATTAATTTGGTTGTAAGAACTGAAACTAAATGGATCCAAGTAGATCCTGCTTGCTGCATCAGTAGAAGTACAAACCTTTTCCTGCATGTTCGTCATCCAAACAAATTAAACCAATCAATCTTATTCCTCTTTTTTTTTTTTTTTTTTTTTTTTTTTTGTACTTTCATGAATTATTGCTAGCTCTCCGTTGAGACAATATTATTATATTAGCTTAGAAAGTATAGCAATATTATGGTAGTACTTGTTACCATGTTTGTGGGGATTGGAAGGCATTCATTTCATTTGTTTTTTTTTATGCTTGAGCTAATTGCAGGGAGATGATCCAGCATAGACCATACACTCAGAAGGTGGATGTGTACAGCTTTGGTGTTGTTCTGTGGGAACTCATTACCGGCATGCTTCCGTTCCAGAACATGACAGCAGTGCAAGCAGCCTTTGCCGTTGTAAACAAGGGCGTCCGGCCAATAATCCCCAATGACTGCCTGCCAGTTTTAGCTGAGATAATGACTCGTTGCTGGGATGCAAACCCTGATGTGAGGCCACCCTTCTCCAACGTGGTCAAAATGCTCGAGAATGCGGAGACAGAGATCATGACCACTGTCCGCAAGGCACGTTTCAGGTGTTGCATCTCCCAACCCATGACCGTGGACTAATTTTGCACGAAATGAATCCGAAGGGGAAAAAAAAGATTCAGCAACAGATGAAAAACTGAAAGGAAAAGGCTATAAAGAAAAAGAAAAGGACAAGAAAGCAGAACCAGATGCGTTGAGTAATAGTTTTATCTGCAATGATCATTTTCTTTTTGCAGAAGCTTAGAGAAAATGAGATAGTCCTGACAAGTAAAAAAAAGAAAACTTCTGTTTGCTAGTAAAGGTTGCCTGTTTCGGTGTATTTATATGTGCTCCTGCTGTTGTGTTACCCTACCTACCGGGCTTTAAAATGAAAAGGGAAGTTGTAGGTTCTCAGTGTCCTAGAGAAATTAGAGAACTGTTACTTGCACCTGTCTTTAATTATACCAGATTGCAGAGTGGCGATATTAACTTGCTCTACTCTTGCTCTGTACTTGTTATGTATTCTGCCCCAATTCTCCACGGCATTCAACTTTGGGTGTAAGTCTTCTGATTTTTATCTATACATGCAGCATACCGCCTTAGCAGTTTCTTGCATGTCATTTACTGTAGTAATCTGGGGCAGAGATGCCAGAATTCAGCTGCTGTTTTGCAGGGAGTAATAGATATACCCTGTAGTCTCACTGCTGCAGGCTCTCTTTGTTTGTGAAATAGTGCACGGAAAACACTAGTGCAGGCGCACTGACGGTGGTCAGGGTCACTAGGGATTGAACAAACCTTCCATTGAATTTCTAGGCATCAAGACGACAACTAACCTGGGCCATATCACGGCAGTTCATCCACGTTTGGCAGCATTACCTCGTTACTTATAAATTTCTAGACTAGGTATAAATTTTTGTAAACATCCGTGTTGATCACGTGCGCCGTACAGCGAGCACAGAACAGAGCAGTGAGCACATTCGTTTTCCCTACCATATCATACAAAATCACATCAATGGTAAGAACTCGCCGGTGGTTTAATGGTTACAATGCAGCTTTACGGAGAACAAGCTATGATGACAATCTCAAAAGGACCTTCCCTGCATCATGTGTGTTGGATTCACCAGCGACAATGCTTGGTGTGAAACTCATACAAGAATTCATGGAAATTATACTAAACGTGAGAACAGAGTGCAGGGGACTGGCACCAAATTATACAATAATATAACGTTCAAATCTCTTAAAAGCTCATTTAGCTCCATTCATTTATTAGTCTTGCCTCCCAAAATAGTTGGGAGAATATTACAAATACATGCATCACCCAGCACCTAAGGGTGGTTCTGAACCCTTCTGTTTCTTTTCTTCTCTTCACCTTTTGGTCTCTAAAAAGAAAGGGGATCTATTTCAAGAAAGAAGAATGAAAAGATACAATCTGGGGAAGAGTTGGGCGTACCACACTGCACACTACACACTACACACTACTGTTACAAGAGCAACATCCAACACAAGCTAGCCGCAGGGCCAACTCGCACTATTTCTTGAAATTGGTATCAGGTAAGACAAGACAAGAGAAATACCTGAGGAGAAGAAGAACGCTGCAATGAGCCAAAAGGATCTAGATGGGGACAATGAAGCTAACCAAGGAAGCAATACCTAACCTGAGCCAGAAACTCCAAGAGAACATGCATTAACTGGCAGGAACCTATCTATTCTTCCTTTTCGTGTCCCCCAACCACATTGCTTTCTTCTTCTAAGCGAAGAGCTTGATCTAATCTGTCTGACATATTATTTACCAATGTCTCAACATCCACAGCTCCAGGAGCGTTTGTTATTGATCTAGGACTTTGCCGAGTCTTTCTCTCCTTCAATGCCCTCTCCCGCTCATCATAAAAGTTGAAATCATCAAGAATACAAGTACGTGCCTCGTAATCCTTGAAAATTCTCAACATCTCGACACCCAGTTCCAGATTCACCTGCAAGTTGTCATATACAATATAAAAGTTAACCAACAGCCTACGAAGCAAATATGGCAAAAATCATCAGAACCACGTTAATCAAAACCAGAAAGAGAGGTGAACTTTAGTTTAATTCAGAAGAACATAACAAAGAACGTCTCTTTGGCTTCCCATGCAGTACAGGGTGAAGGGAAGCATTTTTAATCAACCAAACCCAGCAGATGGAAACATTAGAATGACAAAGATTACATGACAGCAGAAGATATTGCAAGCCCGGAGTAGGTACCTCCTGAGAGTCACGGCTGTGAGTTACAGGTTTGTTATCATTATTTTCGAGTAGGATGTGGCGAAATTTACTATTAGGAACATCCTTAATAATATGCCAGTGAACCGGAAATTGTCCACTCCATCTATCTTGCTGCCAGTAATCTGCACTGTTCTCAAAATCTACAGGTCCCACCATTTCCGCCACTCCACAGAATTGTGCACTGGCATTAACCTGTAAAATTTTGCATCATTTTAGCTTTTGATGCAAGTAGCTTCAAAAACTAATTACAGGAATAACAAAGGAGAATAGGCAAGATCGCTATAGCAAAGGACAATCTCTATGCTAACCATCTCAAAACATGAAACTACCTAGATGATGTCTCTCATAAAACCAATCCCAACAATGTCGTTAAATCGTGAGCTTTCAGCAAGGAATCACACTATACAGATCCTTGGGAAAAACACACAGAAGGTGATTCATAGTGTGCAGGCGCTACACAGCTAGGGTGGGGGTAGAAGGAGGGTGTGTGCATATGTACGCAACCTTGCCCTTGCATTTTTGGAAGAGGTTGTTTCAACGCCCAAACCCGTGAACAAAAGGTCACCAGTGGAACAACTTACTGCTGCACCAAGGCTTGCCTTCATATGCTTGAGAAGCACCAAGGCTCGCCTTCATATGCTTGAGAAAAGACACGGGTTTCTAAGAAGTGGAAAAGCCACATTCTTTTCTATCAAATTTCTTGCCCCCCCCCCCCCCAACCCAACTGGTTTATGGAGCTGCACTTATCCAAGTAGCTTAATGTCCTCCAGAAAAACGAAAAGGAACATACCGAAAAGAAAAGGAAAATGGGGCAGTTGCCTTTTTCCTTCGCTTCAGCATAGGCAGCATCTAGCTTCTTATTTCCATGGGGTGTACTAGCCCATACACTATACTTGACACTTCTGTGAACATTGTCTTCACTGAACGACTTAATAACAAAGAACCTTGCATTTTCATAATTTGTCGGAAAATCTGTGCTGTTGTAGGAGTCAAGGTTAACCTGAGAAGTGGCTCCACTGATTTTGCTAGAAAAAGAAGAGCTGTTGTCAGAGGTGCCCTTTCCCTTTACCTTTGAGGCCCTTGGACCTCTATTACGATCGCCGACAACAATTGCAGAATCCTGTTCCCTCTGGTTTCTTCCTTTTTCCAAACTGAGTTGATAACGATAGTTCACTTCTGGATGAGAACTAGGTATATTACCAAACTTGAAATTCTGTTGGGCCCCACCGTAAAGATACTGGCCACTGAGATAGTTAGATGACAACCCAAATCCAGGCAACATTTGCTGCGGAGAAACCTTAGGTTTGAGAAGAAAACAATGTTCGGTGCTTCAATTTTCGGCAAATGAAAACATCATATAACAGGGCAAATGTATTGAGGCTGATGACATAATAAATGCAGGATATTAACATTGACCGGGAACACCAATTTAACTTTTTTACATCAAAGTCACAATTATCAATCTGTCACTCCTAGAGGGTTCTTGTCCACCATGTTTGAGTCAGCACTATTAACCTGTTACCATAATAATAATCTTTAAGCGGTGAATTTTTCCTTGGGAGGAAGAACAGGGGGAAGGGGTGTGATTAGCAAAGAGACTGCAGCAAAATGGCTGTGACATTGAACATGTTCCCTCAAATCCAGGTGAAACAGTGAAAGTTCTGAGTAAGAGAGGCAAGACAGAAGAAATGAATTCTCAAACCATGTAGATGGTTTCTTAAGTCCTCCCCCACCCCACCCGCACCACATGAAAAAGGGAAGAAAATACATGAAGGTAAGATACTTCTCGACTTAGTTTTTCACCATTTCTTGGCCAATCAATTGTTTTAAATTTCAAGAAAGCTGTTGCTCGCATCCAACAGCTAGAACTAAAAAGGGTGGTCCTCTTGTTTTAAAGTCCTTGATGATTAAGAATGGGGGGCAGGCTTGAAGCATGACTCTACATAAATCAGGTCAAACAACACTGATAGCAAGCATAGGCCAGCTACAACCATGCAGAAAAGGAAACGACACACAAGTGGCTCTCTAAAAACTAAGAAAAAGGCGATCGCCAGTGACGAGTGCTCCACAGCTAGTGCAAGGGTTGGGGAGGGTGTGCTCTAAAAAAATAACCAAAAATTCACCAACTATTATTACCAGCTCATTGCAGGGTAGTTAATACAAGAATCGTTGATCTAGAACATTAAATCATCTGCCATATGTCCATGTGGCCATAGAACCCACTTTTGAATCATATAGAGAAATTTACGAAACGGCCCTAGAGATTACTGTAGTCTTAATTTTCCTCAGTGCTCACCTCCCTCCCAGATCCATATAGCAAATGAGAAGAGACCATTTCCATTCATCACCCTGACATACTATTCAAATACAAAAAATAGAAAACAAGTACCTGTCCTATGTTAGGGTCATATGAACCAAAAGGGCCCACGGGTTGAGTATATGCTGCCATGGATCCCAATGGGGACAAGGTCCTCATACCCATATCTGCAGGACTGGATCGATTAGACAGAGGCTCACCTGACCCAAATACTGCAGGCAAGTGGTAGAAACTAGAGTTGTGGCTAGCGTTCACAGAAAGTTGCCCTGTAATAAAACAATCCCATCACACACACCATCACAAAACAGAGAAATGGCAATGTCCATCAGGACCAATAAGGTCCTTACCTTTAGGAGTTGGCTCGTTTTGCGAAACAGAGATTATAGGAGACATATGTGGCAAGGAACTAGTGATTGGTTGTGGATAAAAAGGTGGAGAAAACGGTACTTGCTGGGGAGAAAAAAGCTGATTGTCTACCATTAAAGGCGGCAAAGAAGCTGTTGCTGGTGAATATTGACCATAAGCCATTTGGGAATTGAATCCGTAGGAAGAATGTAAACCAAGTGATGGATTATCACCATACATAACCTATATAGTCCATAAATAACAAAAGGAGAAAAAAGTACACGGTTAATGAATAGAAAGAAATTGCAAAGCAGGTCACGAGGCAGGCTTGTCCTTACAGGAGATACAGCTTGCAAGCCATCACCTCCAGCATAGGGAGGATATGCACCCCAGCTACTGGTGCTACCATCATAACCTGAAGCAAAATAATTTTCCCAGTTAGATGCATTAAATTAATAATGGTGCAACCAGAGCTAACAGCAGTTGAAAAAGAATTACAAGCATTATAACAGGTTCCAGAAAGTTATAAAGGACAAAAGTTGCACAAGAAACAGTGGCTAACCTCCATAATAGTATGTCTGTTCAAGAGAGCCATACGTATTGAGTGGGTAGAATGCGTTAATATCTGTACTGGCATCTGAAGATCCTGGATGATCTCCAACATCCCTAGGAGGCCCTGTGATGACTGCATCCAGGGGAGGATTCGCAGAAACAATCCTTTCATCGTTGGGTGATAGAGGCTGATAAATAGACGACAATCGAAGTGCTAATTGATATAATTTCATAAGCTAATGAGATATAAAAAGGTATACATTGTAAAAACCATTTTTGGGAATTTGTAACTAGCTACCTTGTTCATTGTGTTATCGGATTCAAAAAGCTCCACTACTGCATCATCAATAGAAGACGTCACAATCAACACAGCAAAATAATATAACTTCTTCGGCAGATATGCACGTTTGTTATTTATTCAAATCCCCAACACAAAGAAAAGCAAACATGACACCCAAAGAAGAAATAGTATTTTTACTTTTCCATCCAAAATCTTTTTTTCTCTGCAAACATTAAGAAGAGAACTCAGACATCAATCAAACACTTTCGATCTTGATGCCTAAGAATTAACAATTCAAGCAGCACTCATGTAGCCAAGAGGAAGGGAAGGGAAAAAAAAGAAGAAGAAAAATGTTCCTTTGTGGAAGAAGGCTAACTGATGATGCAACATCTTCCTAGGGTTCTCGGTTATAATTGAATTACTAGGAAGACAGGTCACAAGAAGCACTTGGCAGGAAGAAAAACAAACCATGTGCCCCAATACATGAATACTAAGGGTGATCATGTGCATCGGCATGGTACACCAGACCAGGGGGCCTTACAAATGCAGGGTAATTGACAAACACAATGTGCCACAGAATCTATCTTTTCCAG
>JAOWBR010161392.1:0-12255 GCA_028571145.1 Dionaea muscipula
TATGTGATGTGATGTGAGAGGGGGAGAGAAGAGAATAACCAATGAGAATCTTTCTTTTGGTCATGTAGGACAACTTATAGAGAGATAAATTCAAATTATGTCATGCTTTATCATACAGATAGTTTAATATGTCATTAATTTTTCAACATGAACACACCTACCTAGCTATAAAATTTTGTTTAATTTTTGTGTTCTGTGCGTGAATTAATAATGAACGTGATTTTTGGTTAGAAAAATAGATTGAAATAATCACAATATATAATACAAGGATATGATATGATGAGGATAAGAAAAACCATGCTCTTCTTTTAGCAACAATGTATTGTTATTGTTTCGGAGCATATTGAAATCATGCGTGTACTTTTTGTCCCCTCTTCAATACTTTAACGAGGAATCCTCGCGAACTTCAAACACTGTTAGATTAAATAAGAGTTTGAATCCTGAACTCGAATGACGTCCTGAACTCTGAACCTCGTGCAATAAAGATAACAAACCACTTGGACAAACCAACGATTGTTAGATTATGCATGTACAAAGATAAAATATAAATGATCCAATTGTGACTCTGTGAAGTTTTTTTTATCAATTTTTTTTTCTACCTGATTCATCCTTGCCTAATGCCTAGCCTAGTAGAAAACCTTATAGGAGGAGAAATATATTTCACCTCTTTCATACCAAATTTTAATTGTGTGGTCACTCAGCGGTGAATTTGGCTTGATTCATAAAGATCTAAAATGTAATTCGCTTAGTTCGTATGAAGCCCAAGAAAAACTGTAATTCTCGCATCACTCATTTCAAAACTCCTCTTGCATCATTTGATTTGAACAAAGGAAGTACACAAACACAAGGTTAATTTTATGAGTAGCACTGAAAATGCTATCAACATAGATTTAAAGAAATATAAATAAGCTTCATCATAAAAATGCTATCCACATGCAGTAACAACAGGATATAAACATTAGCAGCAGTAACAAGTTAACAACAGGACTCAGCATCATCATCCTCAAACACATAACCCTCACAAGCAGTGCAGTTATTTGTATCACTTCAAAAATCATTTACCACAGTGGTGCTGTGCTACACCATATATCACAAAAGGGTGAAAATATAGGGAGACAGACGTCAATAGGAGGAGCATCTGATGCATGCTCAGCTCACTGGATTAATTAGGAGGTTACAAACTGAATCTGAATACCCAACTAGCCATTTATGATCATGAAATTTCTCATGGCTCAGCAGTTTCTGTGAGACTTTGATTGAAATTCCTACTACAGTAGTTGCTAGACAAACAATGATCGATCCCCAACCATGGCCGAGGATGAATCACATGAGAGAGAAGAGAATACCACTTACTTCTTGGATAGTAGTGCACTGCATTGTGCCATGATCTTCGATGCCCTGGTGATTGAATTTGTCATATAGAAATTCTCAACTGCAGCCGTAAAGGGCGTCGTGCTCAACTCACGCTTCACTTCAGGCTTTATGAGAGTGGAGAAAGTAGACGGCTCCGTTTCGTCCAAGCTCAAGAGATTTGGCGCAACATTCCTAATCCGAGCTCTTATATCAATGAGAGACTCGTAAGGAAGGCGGATGCCAGCAACCTCCGACAGAGCCCTGAGGATTTTCCAGTCGTCTCTGGCATCACCTACAGTGGGAATGGCCGGAACAGTTTGTTGGCTGCGGCCTTCTGTATTTACATAAGTCCCTTCCTTCTCACTGAACGCTGATGCAGGAAGGATGACATTGGCACGATATACTCCTTTGTCACCGTGGTGTCCCTGATAAACGACAAACGCATCTCCGGGAAGCTTATCCAAATTCACATCATCCGCACCCATCAGATACAAAAACTTTGCAGACTCGATACTTTCATCGGACTCGGGAACAAGACCAAGGTCCAGTGCAGCGGCTTGGGCAGCATTGATAAGCAAGACATTCAGGCCATTCCAATCAGGTCTTATGACATTCCCAGCACGCTTTGCTATTGCTTCAACAGCAGAGAAAATAGCATCCTTGTCCTTTCGTTCAAAGAGCCCAGCACCAACAATGATGGCAGGGTTCTTTGCATTGACAATAGTTGTATAAAATGGGTGGCGGCCCTCGGCAATTTCAAGGAGTGTTTGAGGACCAGTTGCCAGATGTTGGTGGGCATAGTTGAAATCAGTGGGTGGCCCAATGTATCCGACCTTGGCACGACTTGAGCTGACTGCCTTCCGAATCCGGGCATTCACCATAGCAGCTTCAACCCTTGGCTGGAATTTCATGATACAACATGTGTAAGTACACACACACACACACACATGGCAATGAGAGTACGATGAACACGGACAATCGAGGAATGAATTTTAATTTACTTAAGAGAATAACAAACCAAACAGAAACCTAGTCAGAGCGAAATTTGGATAGTCCTGACTGGGAAAAGAAAAACAAAAAATAGGTGAAACATGTAAAAGTGCTAGGGGGGGAACTAAATGATTTGAAGGCTGTGACAAAGGGTCCTAGTTCACACACACAGATAGAGAGGTTTAAAAAGCATCACAAGGTAATGAATACAAATATCAGCCCTTTCTTTCCCTTAACAAGACAAGCCAAGAGATGCAGCAGCAGAAACCATGCAGTAAGGGTGGGTAAACTTTAAGATAGAGAAATTCTAATAGGCCATGTTTGATTGCAGGATTAAATTGGATTGAATAGATAATATTTCGGATAAGAAGAGGGATTGTGAAAGAAATGATTAAATGTTTCACTATTAATCCAATCAAGGAGTTGTTTGATTATCTTGGTTTAAACATGAGATTATATTTTTTGGACAAAAATATCCCTATATAGAGCCAAAATAACAATTCATAACCTACACCTACAACTCAACCAAACAAAAAAATTAAACGAGTTATGAAATAAGGGTAAAATGAGTCATTTTATTAGGTGGGATAACTAATATCTAAGAAAGGACGGTATTATTTATCCAATGATTTTGTAGGATAAGAGGGATGGGGGGATTAATAATCCAATGTAATAAAAATCAATCAAACACACATTTTAGTTATACGAGGCGGATTAATAATGTAATCCGACATCTTATCCCCGAATCAAACGGGGCCATAGAGTATTAGATTTTGAAAAGCTAGGGGTACGCGATTAACAATTTTTAATAATACAGGAGAGACTAAGATAATTCGAGGAACCATGCTTTTATAAGGTCAATAAACCACCCTTGGTTCATGCGCATAGAAACAGAGCTTGTCAGAGCATGACTAAGGCAACCAATACTAAGCCAGCACACAAATGTTCACTGAGGAGAGACAATGAGCATCGCTCTTGAGTCCCTATCAACAAGAATAAAGGGTGTGTTTGATTGCAGGATTAGAAAATGAGGAATATGGAATAATGAAGGACAATGAGGGGGATTGTAATAATGGAAAATTAGTTATACTAATGTGTTATTTTTTCAAACTTTTTTGATTCACGGATATGGAATGCCGAATAATTTTCCACCACCATCACCAACCACCACTATCAGTCCACAACCACCGGTCACCACCACCAGCCCACCACCACCACCACCACCACAACAGCCGCCCACCACCACAACAGCCGCCACCAGTAGATCCACAATCTCCACAAGCTCGTCCTCCACCAGTCCTAATCGATACTAATCAAAATCGATACAAATCAAGAACAAATCGAAATCGAACAAATCGCCGCATAAAATCGAAGACAATCGCCACACAAAATCGAAGGAAGTTGCCGCTAGTCCTCCTTCTTCCTCTACTCGCTGCTGGTGGTGTGTGCGGCTCTGCTGCTGCTGGTTCTCCTCCTCCTTCCTCTCCATGGTGCTCTGGTGCACTGGTCCTCCTCTGCTACTCTGCTGCTGCAGATGGGGTGGGAGATGGGAGATAGAGATGAGATTAGGAGTAACGGGGGGATGTATTACTCAGTATCCTGCGTTTTGATGGATATGGAGTCCGGCAGGATTAGTTATCCCACATGCATTTTGTTCAACCAAACAAAGGATATAAAAAGTAATGGATAATTAGTATTATCCGGGGTTTTTTACACCGCAATCAAACACGCCCAAAGAGTAAAAAGACCCGGCTCCACATATAGATACTAAATCAGAGAGCAACTTTTTTGGTGCAGATTAGATAACTACGATATCATATAATAAATCTCAAAAGCTAAGACTGAGCTTTCTATATTAGTTATTTGAAGACATCATGTGGGCAAGTGCTTTGTATACTGTTACCTGGGTGCCAACAAGAAGGAAGGCATCTGCCTTTTCAAGACCAGCGATGCTGCTGTTCAAAAGATATCCAGAACGAAGGTCGGCATTTGGCTGAATTCCATTACCCTCACACCACACATTATTAGAACCCATCTTGTTTAACAGATCCTTTAACGCCATCATAGACTCTGCGTCAGATAACTGACCAGCTACACCAACAATTTCCTCAGGCCTAAACTGATGTATGGCTTCAGCAACCACTGCGAGGGCATCACGCCAGCTGACGACTTTAAAACGGCCATCAGCACCACGAATCATGGGGTCATTTAATCTTTGCCTCTTCAAACCATCATAGCAGAAACGTGTTTTATCAGATATCCATTCTTCATTTATATCCTGCAAGAAGTTATGCCATAAGCTAATAGGAAATGCAAATTAAAACTAGAATCATATCAGTAAAAAACTCCTAAGCCTGCAACGCAGCACCAATTTCAAAGCTATGCAAATAGCTGGCTAGAAAAATAACTGAAGGACGATAACACTACACAATTATTTCGACTTTGATAGAAGAATCGTACTTGAAAAAGGTCCGTCCAGTACATCCTTAACAAGCCACTGAACTAGCACAGATATGCTTCTTCACTTTGTGATAGCCATCTTTATTTTTATTGCAAGGTTCATGTTGGCATCTGCTCATATTTAGCATTTTACATGCAGAAATCTTACAAAGCATTACATTAAGGACACTTGGCAAAGAAAAAAAAAAAATTGAACCCTCATTGGAAAATTAAGAAGCACAAGGACAAACAGATAACTCTCCAAATTCATCTAAACCACTGCCCTTCATATGTTTTCGTCTCCAGAACTTAGTAGCAAGAACCTCCTACCAATGCCACGCTCCTTGGCAAGAACCGTGATTCCGTGCTCCCATCCTTGGAAATTCGAAGAAATGCGTTCCTGAACGCGTTTCCTTGCGTTTCCCTCTAGAGACCAGATTTAAGTTTTAATTTGAATAGTGTTTTAGGAGAATAAAGAAAAAAAAATAAGGATAGGAATTAGTTAAATAATTTATATTTTATTAATGGAAGAAAAATAAAAGGTTTATGAAGGAATTGTATCTATTAATTGTATCAATTAATTAATTAATTTTATTATCTCGATGTTTTTTGAGGTAATTGTATCTCTTAATTATAAATATGCCCTATTATTTATTATGGCCAAATGTAAAGTATTAATTCATTAAAATAAATATTTTTTAATAAAAAATACTAGACGCTCCCGTCCACGCTCCTACACATCTAGGATCTGCCGCTCCCTCGCTCCCGCTCCCATCCCCGCTCCCGCTCCCATCCCTGCTTCATACTACTAAGCTCCAAAATATGAAGGTCCTCCAAAGAAAGATTCCTACGCGATAGATAGCCGCACCTAGTCAATTAAAATACGACTTTATTTTAAGCATCCTTACAACTTATTGAATAATATTTGATCAAGCAAAGGAAGCTGCAAAAAAAAAAGCAATAAATCTAGCACTACATATTGAAATCCATCATCCTTGTTAAATCCACACTTCTAGTTAGCTTTTGGAGTATTAAAGAAGCTTAAGATTGCAGAGACTAGCATCCAATACCAAGAAATTATTTACATGAACAGAACCATCAACTGCACTTCAATTTTTCCCCTAACCAAATAGCTGTCTCGCATAGCACAAAAATAGTAATTTGAATAGTAACCACATATATTAAATTTACCACTTGGAAAATAGTAATTTGAAGGGGTGAACAGGAAAAAAGGAGTAGAAAGCAGCAAGAGAACAAGGAACAATACGTACCTCATTTAGCCTTGGGAGAATACGCATGACTTCTGGACCTCTACTATCAATTCGAATGTTAGAGCCAACAGCATCTGTGACGTCAATGGTCTCTGTTCCCTTCAATTCCCAATTGCGGGCTTTAAATGCAAAAGGTTTAGATGTCAGGGCCCCTACAGGACATATATCAATTACATTTCCTGATAGTTCACTAGTCATAAGCTTTTCGACATATGTCCCTATTTCCTCTCCACTTCCACGACCTAACATCCCTAGATCTTGTACACCAGCAACCTCACTTGCAAATCTGACACACCTGTCAGATCAAGCATGTCCACTAATAAGCAAACATCAGGCTTTTGAAAGTGAACCAAATATGACTCTGAGTAATGCCAAACGGGTAGTTTAAACAAAATTATGCATCAACAAGATATGTGAAAATGATTATCACTAGGTATATAGTAGAGTAGACTTATTATCTATTAGTACTTACATAAGCCCAACATATGCTAGTTATCGGCAGCTATACAAGCATCAGCCTCAAAAAACGAAGAAAGGCAGCTCATCAATCCATCCCAAAACTTACACCTTTCTACCCCTTGTTGCTTCAACCACATCCCCGGATATCTGTTACGAGCCTAGGACTGGGAGAGAGTGGTGACAAAAGGAGCTATGGTAGTGAGAGATATTAGACAAAGGGGAAGGGGAATTAGAAGAAGGGGAAGGGGAACTAGAGGGGAATAGATATGTTTAGGAAAGATAGAAAAAAATTCTTTATTTCTGCATGATCAGTTTAAAACTATTACATTCATTATTTATAATAATGTTTCCTAATTATATTAGGAAAGCTAATAGTAGATATAACTAATTATCTTTTTAGAAATTATTCTCATCAAATATTCTGTTGCCCATTTTGATATTCTTACTCTTTCTTCTTTAGTAAGTGAATCTGAATCGATGTTGTACCCCTTTTTTCCTTAGCTGACTCGGACCTTTCCTTTTTCTTGTTTCCCTTCTCGTTCTTATTTCTTTCCAACTTGGAGCGGATAAATCAGGAGAACGTATCAATATCTCGCATATTCTGCCTCTCGATGGAGAATACAAAATGAAAATTATTCAAATTTTAGCCTATTATCATAATGCTAATCCTTATCCTCACCAAAAGTCCTTGATACCACACTTCTTCAGGTGATGGTGTGCTTGAACATGTTTTTTGTGCTTATTGAGATTTTCTTCCATTAATTGTAGCTTTTGTTGCTACCCTCCATGGTTGACTTCGTTTTAGATTTGTTTCAAAGTTTTAGCATGTGTTACTTTATATTTGTTGTGTTCCCTAGAGAAACAACTCACTTCTGTATAGTGGAAGCGATGTATGATTGAGAATTCAAGAAGGATTGCCAATGCTTTCCCCTCCTGGATCCATTTCTCCCTCATTTGTTCTCCACTGACCTCTAGTTCCCTCTCATTCCTCCATACCTTCTTTCTTCCCCTTCCCTTCTCCCTTTGTCCTACATCAGCTTCTGCTTCTATCTACAAATTGTATTAATTAGCAGGTAATAAAGATTTTGATCCGCATTAGATATCCTGACAACCTTCATGAGCTGTCAACAGCACAGCCACCAACTTTCATCATTTAGTATCCATAAGGTATAGGGTTGGTACATAAAAGGTCCTATAAAAGATTGTATGAGGTGTCATATCTCTATCCAAGAGAACCAAACATGAAAGGCCAATGCGGTCATTCTTATCAAAGCACAAGCTTTACTTGAAAATACTTCAGGGAGAACAAATTTTGGGGTACGAACGAAAATATTTTAACATGCAATATGAAGGTTACACCTCCTAGTGATACCATCGAAAGAGGAGTTAAGAGGACCATAAGAAGACATAGGCAGCAGCAAGGTAGCACGGTACATTAGGGGTTGGATTTGAAATTCAAACTGACGGAAAAGTAGGCAACGATTATGATAACATGAATGCATGACTACAAGAGGCAGAATTTTTAGCGGCATTATGCTGCAGGATGTTAGGGTGATGCCAGCAAAGCAAAATACCAAGTTTTTATGAGAACCTTTGTCAACTGAAGCAAAGATGTATGCAGCAGAACCAATATAAAGAGAATGATGGGAAAAAAAAGTTTGCCATAGAAGCCATAGAGAAGACCATATTGTATTTTGGCTTTTGCCACCGAGTTTAGCCCCCAGTTAAACCTCATTGATACTTGCGGTCAACCCTATATAACCTATTACAATTAACTTTTCATTCAACTACTCTAAACAGACTCAGGAGTGGATAATGGAGAATTGGGAGACAGTTCAAGGCCGATTGGTTCCATCAACTCTCACTGCATCAATCTTGAGAAGCAAGGAAACAACTCGTCAATGAGCTCAATCAGAGACAGACAAAGAAACAAATTTACCGAACTGCTTTACTGCTCCAAAGGTTTCTTTTGCGGATTAAAATCCAAAAAATACAAAAATATTTAGTAGCTTTTCCCTCTACTACACTTCTAGATCACCGGCCAACCCCCACCCTTCGAAACATTACCCAGTACAAAAAGAAAAAAACCCCAATAACTGACCTGGTACACTGAATACACCGAGTCATAACAGTCTTCACAAGGGGACCCAAATTCTTATCAACCACAGATCTTTTCATTTCAGTGAACCGACCCCGATCAGATCCAAAGGCCATTGACTGATCTTGCAGATCACACTCCCCACCTTGATCACATATTGGGCAATCCAGTGGATGATTCATCAGTAGGAATTCCATGACCCCTTCACGGGCCTTTTTGGCCACCGGTGTGTCAGTTTTAATCTTCATCCCTGGATTTTCACAATCAGAACAGTTAAAAGAACCTCCGAGCAGTCACAGTCATAAACAAGATATGAGAAAAACCACAATTTTTGTGCATCATATTCATACAGAGGGGGAAGGGGTGCAAAGATGATAGCTAATGACAGAATAATCAGCACTTCTTCACTCTAATAAATATGACAAGGTAATATATAGCCCGCATTACAGACCCTACAACGAAGACAAGGACAAGATGTCATTATAGATGGATTCAAGTCGTTAAGGCTCCTACGACAATCAACAAACGAAAGATGGACAAATACCACTCACGCATTCACCGTGCCAATAAAAACTCCGACGAGTCTACACCGAACCAATTTACAAATTTGCCACGCATAAAATTTCTCTTCGGACTACAATAATGTGTTGCTTGTGAATCAACTCTCCAATTAGAAGTCACTATTCAATGGCCAAGGAAAGGACACAAAAAATGAAGCAAAAACTCCAAGAAAATACTATACGACAATTCCCAACAACAATTGAAATGGAAAAAAGACCCATAAAAAGAGGAAGAAATGAAACAAAACAATACCAGGAAGAGCGGGCATAGCGCAGGAAGCGACGGGCTTGGGGGATTTCTCGACCTCAACCAAGCACATACGACAATTCCCAGCAATCGATAGCCGGCTATGATAACAGAACCTGGGAATATCAACACCGGCGACCTCACACGCCTGCAAAACAGTGAACCCTTTGGGGATACTAACCGGGTACCCATCAACGAAAACCTCAATGGCATCCTCCGGGTTAGGGAAGTGAACACGGGCACCGCCGAGAGGAGTTCGAGGCGGCAGAGGGGGATCGGGGGCCGGATCAGCTTGGACAGCAGCAGATTCGGGTTTGTTGAGCTCGGGCGTAGAGACGATTGGTCGGATAATGGAGAACGGGTTGCTGCGATTGTAGGAGGAGGAGGAGGAGATGGGGTTTTGAGGAGAGAGGAGAGTTGTGGATTTGTGGAGGATCGACCTTCGACGTAGGAGCCCCAAGGTCAAGACGCCTAGCCCCATCGATGACGATTATGCTCTGCAACTGCCTCTTCTTCTTCTTCTGCGCCCTCCCCTCTATCTGCGGCTCATAGAGTCAGAAGAGGAATGAATATGGCATTAACTGTCCAGTGGATTTTATGTAAATTTTAGCTTAATTTATACCCGTTTATTCATTAATTAGATTTCTTTTGAGATGTGCTTTAGGCACACCCACTTGAGGCATACCTCTTTTTCGAATTACGTGTCAGATAATTTTATTTTTTATTTTTTTTAAAAGAAAATGATAGTATATTATCGTATTAATTTATCATAAACGGTAGTACAATACCGTTTCATCATCTTTTTTATTTTTTTAAAAACCTTCAATACGAAAATACACTATCTTTTTCTGCCATTATAAACGGTAGTATACTACCGTTTTATTCTATTATATACGGTAGTGATATAGGAGAATTTACTCCCTTGAGACACGTGGCTAAAGGGTCCGAGATTGGACCGTCCGGTCTGACCCGACCGAACCCATTTTGGAAGATTCCCCATCTCGCTACGAGCGTTTAGACGCTGACCGTTCGTCAATCGGAGCTCAAACGAGCTCAAAAAGACCTTCAGACTATCCTTTCCCCTGTTCGGCGGATATCCGGATCCCATGACCGGATATCCAGCCACCTTGCCCGGCCCGACGGATATCCGGCTTCTATGACCAGATATCCGACCGACACCCTCACCTATAAATAGGTGAGGCCTCCTCACTTTTTCGGGGGACTCTCTCTCCTCTCTCTTACTCGGGAAACGTGCCCGGAGTCTTGCTCGGACTTCTTGCCCGGAACCTTGCCTGGGAGCCCGCCCGAGACTTGCTTGCCTAGGACCACCAGATATCTGGCTAGACTTTCCGGAGAACCGACCGCCTTACTCGGCCCGGCAGATATCCGGCCAGGCTTTGTTCTGCTAGAACCGACCGCCTTGCTCTCCCTCGGCCGAACGCCCATTCGACGATCCTCGTCCTCTTGACCAACCCCGCTTGACTGATCATTCTCACTCATTCATTCCTATATCTCCTGGTTCTCCTCGCACATAGGAGCTACCGGTTATTTTAGACACTTGCTGACTTAAGTATCGGAGCGGTCTCCCCGGGGTCACACCTTGGGGTACCCTCTAACGTGTTTGCTCATCCATCTCAGGTCCTTTTTGGAGCAGGTCGGGATCGCCTCCGGATCACCTCACACTCCTCCCCCGAGCAGACTGGGTCTACTCCGCCGGCCGGAGCCACCTCATCCCTATCGGACCGGGATTTTGATGATCTCCTCTGGAGGGTCCTAGGCGTTGACCGCCCCCGAGATTTTTCTAGGAGTATCATTTGGCGCCGTCTGTGGGAAACAACCGAACAAGTCACGCTATGGTGATTTCAACCCGTTCTAATACCAACCTTCCTCGTTCCCGTGAGAACTCTCCCACTCCCGTCGGTCATGCAGACGACGCTGGAGGTTCCTCTCGTCCACAAGCCCAAATACAAAATGACCCTCTCACTCAGGAAGAGATCACGCAGATGATGGATTCGATGATGACGGATTTCATGATAGAGATTCAGAGGAGCTTTCCTCCACAGGCACTTTAGCCTGCAGCCGTCGATAGGCAGACTCCTCTCATCCGCCCAGATCCTCCTTTGACAAGGGTAGACATTGGTAAGTCCACTTTGATCGGATCTGCCCCGGAGCAGCACCAGACTGACGACCGACGACCTGTCCATCTCCAGCATGGGCAGTCCAGTAGACATCCTCGTCTGGGGGACTTGGGGGACTGCCAGACCACTCCCGCAGCTGATGTGGGGGAGGAGGAAGAGACTCGATCGTCTACCCCCATAGAGCCTTTGGTCCCCCAGTGGACGACAGTGTCGAACCGACCCACGTTGGGACCAGTCACTCAAGAGGTTCACGATGTTTCATTCCCGACGAGTCTCAGACTGCCACATTTTGAGCAGTACGATGGTTCCACTGATCCAGATGATCATATGAGCAGCTTTGAGATCAAGATGCAGTTGTTCGACGTGGATGACGCCATCATGTGTCGTGCCTTCCCGGCCACGTTCAAAGGAGCTTCCCGTCAGTGGTACGCCTCCTTGGCACCACAATCGATCTCACAATTCTCACAGCTGAGGGAGGCCTTCGTGAGACAGTTTGCCAGTTCATGCACCTCCTCTCGGGCCGCTTCCAGCCTGTTCAGCATCAGACAGCGACACAACGAACCTCTGAGAGATTTCATGGCAAGATTCAACCGAGCATACATCCAGATTCTAGGACTCAGCGGCGAGTTGACGACGACCGCCGTCCTGACGGGATTACGTTCTGGAATCTTCCTCGACGATCTCACTCTCAGACAACCAC
>JAOWBR010161413.1:0-12253 GCA_028571145.1 Dionaea muscipula
AACCCTAGCTGGAGATCAACCCTAGCTGGAGATCAACCCAACCCATGACACCACCTTTGCAACTCCACCGGCTGACCATCAGCCCATCACCGGCGACGCCACCGAGAGCGGCAGTGGCAAGTACAGGCGACGACCAGTGGCGACAGCCCAGCAGCGGCAGCAGCCCAACAACGGGGAGGTGGAGGGGGGGGGGGAGGCTAGGCAATGTTGAAGTTGGCGATGGCTGGGCAGGCGGCAGATCTGCTCCTGCTCGTCATTTGCTCCTCCTCCCTCCTCCAGCCTTCGATGGTGCCGTCGATCACTTCAGGTGGATGTCGATGGCTTCAGGTGGCAGCGTCAAGGGGACGCGCGACAATGGGTCGATGGTGGGTGGGCGTTGATGGTGGTGGTTGCAATGGCTGGGCGTTGTTGGTGGCGGCGACAGCCATGGCTGCTTCAGGCGGCAACGGTCCATTGCTGGTGATGGGTTGCTTCAGTCGGCAGTCTCCCTTCCCTGGCGGTGGATGATGGCTAGAGGTGAAGAAGATGATGTATGGTAGATAAAGTGGGGGCCAATTAACCCTCCCCATATATATAAATATACGGGAGCGCTAAACGGAGGTCCTATTATCGTCCTTATTTGGAGGCTCATTCACAACCGTAGATAAAAGAAAAATAGACATATCAGATTTGATTCTACATACTCTAGTGTTTATTGTTTCTTTTCTTTTCTTTTTTTTAGATTTTTTTAGATTTTCTTAGATTTTCTTATATTTTCTTTTCTTTAGTTAATCAAATCTGATACATCTATTTTCCTTTGATCTACGGTTGTGGATGGACCTCCAAATAACAGCGATAACAAGATCATTTTCGTATAATTTCTTTTCTTTACTTGACGAGATGTTACTTTGGTGTTTTTTTGTCAAATTTTGCCGGATAGCTCAATTTTTTACCTATTCGACAAGATCATTTTTTACCTATCCGGCAATATCATTTTTTACTTGTACGACATGGTTATTTTGACCTATCCGACAGGGTCATTTTGACTTATCCGGTAGGGTCATTTTTGACTTATCCGGTATTGTCATTTTGACCTATTCGACAAAGTCATTTTGATCTATCTGGCAGAGTCATTTTGACCTATCCGATAAGGTCATTTTTTGACCTATTCGGTAGGGTTATTTTGACTTTTCCGGCAGGGTAATTTTTAACCTTGCCGAATAGGTCATTTTGATCTTGCAGAATGCAGAATATGTCATTTTGATCTTGCCGAATAGGTCATTTTGATCTTATCGTATAAGTCATTTTTTATCTTGCCGAATATGTTATTTTGACGTTGCCGAATAGGTCATTTTGATCTTGCCGTATAGGTCATTTTTTATCTTGCCGAATAGGTCATTTTATGGATCATTGGATTTGGGAGATCAAAGGCTGAGATTGATTACTGTTTGTAGTAGGTGAATAGTGAGACAATGTACTGTTTGTTTGAGATTGAATACTGGCCTTTGATTTGTAAATTTAATGGCCCCAAAAAGTCAACTCTATTATTCCAAAGAGGAAGCCCTTATTAGAAATGGAGTGTATATATATCTGTACATACATACATACATACATACAGGAGGGCTAGAAAAACAATGCTAGAAAGACAACATTTGGGATAACATTTTTTCTAGAATGTTTTAAGACGATGAGTTTAAAATGTGTTTTTAAAGATATCACCGAAGACATTGTCCAAAAATAATGTCTGGAATGACTCCATCCGAACGTTTTTCGGGTCGATTTTGGCACTATAAAGGAAGTATGATATCTGAAATGATTTTTGTCGATCCGAATCGTCGGATTTGTTCAAAATGTTCTAAAAATGATTGTATTAACACCTCGGGTTCCGGTAGGGTTGATTGTACCTAAATATACTCGGGTTTCTATAGGGTTTTTATTTTTTCGGCGTTTTTTCTTCTTGGGTTTAATGCAGTGACCCCTCGGGTTACGGTAGAGTTTCTTGTACACTCATAAAAACACATTTTGAACACATCTAACGATTTGGATCGTTTCAAATCATTCCGGATCGACAAGTGTAGTATATATTGAAATCGGTCTAAATCGTACTTCGTACCGAAAAATGTCCGGATGACGCCCTTCCCGACATTATTTATCGACGATGTCTTTGGTGTTAAAAACACATTTTGAACGTATCCACCATTTTGGATCTTCTCAAAACATTCTAAAAAAACTGTTGTCACAACTATTGTCTCTCTAACCTTCAGTATATATATATTTTGAGAAACCTTTTATTGTAATTTAGTTCTTCTAAGTGTTGTCAATATTGTTTTAAGGCTATAACTAAACTTGATATGTTAGAAAAACTAGGTTTAGCTAGGATAGCTTACTTGGCTGTTACAGGTTGTAATGCAAGTGTAAATGCTCTATATGCTGTTTTTACAACCTATAGCTATAAAAGGAGTAGAGAGGGGCATAGGGGCAGTTGATTCATTTTCTCAGAACCAAAAATAGAATTGAGCCTAGTTAGCTCTTCTTTTCTCTAACCCTTTTCTCTCTTATGATTGTTGAGCAATATCTTTTGTAGATTGTTGTGACATAGCTCCTACAAGTTCGTTTAGCCTACAACAAACCCATTACACTATATTCCAGCAACATCTCGTCACGAGTTTTCTTTTTTAGTTAATATCCAAAAAGATCTTCTGTTATTGTCAGCAATCTAGAAGGCCTAATAAGGCCACTCTTGAATCACATTCCCCATGACTCTCTAAGTTTGATGCTTATTTGGCAGGTTGCAGTAGAGCATGTTCAGGTTTTAAATGCTTTTCGGTCCAAGTTGCCATTCTTGGTTACTACTTATGATGGAAAAGATTCCGTGAAGGAGGAAATACGCTTGAGGTAGCTTCCATGTGAAGCTTCATTTTAATTTGAAATAATCATGTTTCTTGAAAAGTGATTTTCATTCTTGATTGCTTCTTTGCATGTTGTGAACTAGTTTCCTGGATCACATCGTCATGAAATGCTTTTTTCTCTAAATTAGAGGATCAGGTCTGAGGATTGTGGTAGTCTCCTGATTTATCAGTGTTGTAATGTGGTCTAGGAGATGGCAGATGGCTAAATGAAACTTTTGGGTAATTGCTTGCAAGTATTAACTTTACTTGTTAAACACGAGCTGGAGTGAGAATGTTGATTGCCGAACTTAAGGCACTGATGGTGATAACACTGATAGGGTTAAGTTGAGCCAAGTTGCATCTATTTTGATATCGTTCATCCTCAATCTTTTAGCCATCATAAGAAAATTAGGTTCAATTTCAACTACTAAACTTTGGTAGTGGGCTTAAACACAATCAAATTTTGAGCTGGGATGCATGAATTCTAGTTGGGTATGTTTGTCAATTTCGTAGTGGTGTTCTAATGTTATTGGTGCATAAGATGAGAGAGATATCCAAAGTGGTATAGGCATATGAAGTGAATGCCAGGCGATGAACTAAAGAGGAGCTTGATGAAATTATCAAGTATGTTGAAGCTATAGGCACTGTTCTAAAAATCGGCCTAGACGATGCCCAGGCGCTAGGTGGCCCCCAGGTGCCTAGATTAAGGCCTGAGTGAGGTTCTAGGAGGCCCTAGCGCCTAGGCGGTCTAGGCAAGGCCTATGCTTAAAAATAAACCCTACTTAACCTAATATAAATCTATTTAATTAACCTCAAACCTTACATAATTAAATTCCCTTGGTTGGTCACGTGAATTTGCATTATGAACCATGGCACTATAATAAGAACATTGCTCCTTCATCTGCTTTGTAAGAACATTGCTCATTCAGTGTGTATCTAGCCAATAACATATTCATTTGCACTCTGCAGATAGTAGAAGTCCTAAACACATATCATATTCGCACTGCACTCTGCAAATGAATGGTTTAGTTAGTGAATTAGTGAATATATATATATATATATGAATCAGTTAACTAGTGAACTAATCAGTGAATAAATTTTTCATTGGTATTATTTAATTTCTTCTTTATTTTTTTTAAGGTTTGTTATGGATTGAATTCTCAATTCTTTTTACTTGTTCTACTTTGGTGTGCATACTTTGTTATATTTACTCAGGTTTTGAGGGACGAAAGAGAAAATATTATTAAAAAATAAAAAATCTCCTTATCTCTAAACCCCGATTAACCCCCCTAGATGCTAGGCCTCCTCGGTCGGCCGACTAGTGCCTATTGTTTTTTAGAACCATGACTATAGAGTAGACTGACATGCCATGGACTGGTGTATGATGTGCTGATAAAGAGCATGACACAAAGTAAAGTTGAATGGTGTTGTCGTGAGTTTATAAGTAATACAGAGGAAACTTCCTATGATTTTTGTCTTCATTGGTATCTTGATTCTATTATTCTATACGGCTACCAAGCTTCGTTTTGTTCTCTCGACGGGTGTGTCAGAGGTTGTCCCGGCCACCACCAAATTGATTGAGTTAGATGGTAGTTGTAGATTAAATGAATAACCTCCTTAGCCTCAAAGCGAAGCTAGGCACTTTATTTATATGATGGATACAAGGCAAACAAGACAAAACTAACCTAGCCCAACATGATAAAACATGAAAAAGCACTACAAGGCCCAATACTCACAATACTCCCTCAAGTTGGAGCATAGATATTAATCATGTTCAGCTTGTTACAATTATACTCAACCGACTTCTGGAAAGAGGCTTATTTAGAATATCACCAAGCTACTCGTTTGTCTTCACATGATTCAATAAAATATCACCATTATGTAATTTTTCCTTCACAAAATGATAATCAACCTCAATATGCTTTGTTCTTTCATGGAATACCGGATTGGAAGCAATGTGAATAGCAGACAGGTTATTACACGACAACTGAGCAGGCTTTGGTGCAGGATATTTTTGCTCATCAAGTAACTGGAAGAGATCGGTGACATCACTAGTCAAATGGGCTAAAATCCAATAGTCAGATTCAGCACTGAATTTGGCGACAACAGATTGCTTCTTGCTCTTACATGAAATTAGGTTGTCACCAACAAAAACACAATAGCCACTAGTGGACTTTCGATTAGAAGGTGAGCTTGCTCAATCCACATCAGAAAAACCTTCAATATGCCTATGGCCATGATCACTATAGAGCCATCCTCGACTAGGGTACCCCTTAATATACCGGAGAATATGCAGAGCTGCTTCTGAGTGAGAGACTCGTGGATCAGACATAAATTGACCGACCACACTGACAGAGAAGACAATATCGGGACGAGTGATGACAAGATAGTTGAGTTTTCCAACCAATCGTCTATATTTATCTGGATCATCCACCGTGGCGCCCTCTTCAGGCAAAAGTCTCTCCCCAGGAAGCATTGGGGTTATCACTTGGCTTAACACCAAGCATGTCAGTATCTCGTAGTAAGTCCAGGGCATACTTGTGTTGGGACAAAATTTCACGCTTATAACGAGACATCTCAATCCCTAAGAAATACCTCAAAGATCCAAGGTTTTTGGTTTGGAAATAACTATGAAGAAATGTCTTCAAGAGAGTAATCCCTGTGCTGTCATTGCCTGTGATAATAATATTATCAACATACATCACAAGGAAAAAGTAGCCCTCACTAAAATGCCGATAGAAAATTGAATGATCTTTGGCTAACTGCCATAGACCAAACTTCATAACCACAGAGCTGAACCACCCAAACCATGCTCGAGGAGACCGTCGAAGCCCATATAAGGACTTCTTCAGACGGCATACATATCCACACTCCCTCTGAGCAACAATACACCTCCACAGTCAGGTTGCCGACTCGCCATTAAGGAAAGTATTTTTCACATCCAACTGATGTAAAGGTCAATGACAGGAAGCAACTAAAGATATCAGGAGGCGAATAGAGGGCATTTTAGCCACAGGGGAAAAGGTATCAGTGTAATCAATACCATAGACCTGAGCATAACCCTTGGCCACCAAGTGGGCCTTGAGACGGGCGACGAAGCCATCTGGATTCACCTTCACAGCAAAGATCCATTTACACCCAATGACTTTCTTCCCGGGAGGCAGGGGAACAAGGTCCCAAGTGTGATTGGCTTCAAGAGCCTCCATCTCCTCAGTCATGGCACGCTGCCACCCCGGTGAAGAAAGGGTCTCAGACCAAGTTTGGGGAACAGTAACATAATCCAAAACGGAGATAAAGGCCTGCAAGGAAGAAGACACCCAAGCATAGGATAGATGAGCAGAAAGGGGGTATGTAATACAACTCTGCTTACCGTTCCGCAGGGCAATAGGGACATCCAGATTCGATGAAGGAACCGACTAGGAGGGATCCAAGGACGAGGACGGGAGGTGCAGGGGCCGGCTCAGGAGCAGTTACGGGAGGTGAATCCAACCTAACCAGGGGTAAGTCAGAGCCAAAAGGATATGACACGATGGGAACCACGGGTATACACATGACGAATAGGGAGGGGAGGAGAACGGGGCGGCGGCGGTGGCATTGCTGACGAAGAGGGAGGGGAAGCCACGACCAACGGGGGAGGACGGAGCTCATAAACAAGAGGGTCCTCACCAACATACACCAACTGTGAAGGAGGAGGGAGAGGGGAGGATGACACAGATGGAAGAAAGAACGAGGTAGACTCATCTAAGGTAACATCAGTAGAAATACAAAAACGACACAAATCCGGAGAATAACACCGGTAGCCCTTTTGGGTGCGGGAGTAGTCCAGGAAGATACATCTCAAGAATTTAGGTTCAAGTTTGGTGAGATAAGGACGGATATCTCGAACATATCAAGTACATCCAAAAATACGCAAGGGAAGGGGATGAAGGGGATGAAGGGAGGTATCTGGGAAAAGAGTATGAAGGGGAATCTCCTCTTGCAGAACAGAAGATGGCATACGGTTGATCAGATGGCGGCGGTTAAGACCGCCTTACTCTAAAATATTTTTGGCACACTCATGCGGAACATCAATGCTCGGGTAACTTCTAAGAGGTGGCGGTTTTTTCGTTCAGTAACGCCATTTTGTGGTGGTGTATTAGGACAAGAGGATTCATGTAAAATATCACGAATAGTCATAAATGTAGCAAAGGAAGAGGAAAAATACTCTTGGGCATTTCACTACGGAATGTGCGGATAGACATGGAAAATTGTGTCTGGATTTCAGCATAAAAGGCAGAAAAGATGAAAAATAACTGCGAACGATTTTTCATTAAGAACAACCATGTCTTTCATGAGTAATCGTCTACAAAGGACACAAAGTAACGAAAACCTGCCTTAGACTCTACTGGACAGGGATCTCAAATATCAGAATGTACCAACGCAATAGGAGCACATGCTCGTTGATGGACACAAGGCTTATATGCTACTTTATGGTGTTTAGCAAATTGACACGACTCACAAAAAAGGTTGGTTATAGATTAGACCTCAGGACAAAGACGCTTCATACTGGATAGCGTAGGATGACCAAGTCGACAATGAAGGTCCAAGGCAGTGGTAAAGATGCTGGGAAAGGCAACGGTAGGTGACTCGACCTCCGACACATAGAGTCCCCTTGACAAGTGTCGATTCCTACCAATAGTCTTCTTCGTCAAAGGATCTTGAAAAACACAAGAGTCACCAGAAAATATAGCATGACAACGGTGAGTGCTAGTCAAGGTACTAACGGATAAGAGATTGACAGAAAGAGCAAGAATGTAAAGAACAGAAGACAAGATAAGGGTGGAGGGCAGAGGGACTTTCCAGATCTCTTGGACTGGGATATATGTGCCATCAACAATGCAAACATCCGGATAGGAAGAGGTGGGTGAATAATCATGTTATATACTTGGCGTGCCAGTTATATGGTTAGACGCCTCAGTATCGATAATCCACTCGCGAGGAGATGGAGAGATAAGTAGCTGAATGAGCAGAGTGAACATGGGGAGCTGAGAAAGGCTGAGTGTGAGCTGGAGTAGAGCTAGGAGGACAGTCATCTCCCGGAGTGTGAGGCGGGTCTGCCTCAGAAGAAGTCACATTGGCTGATTGAGAAGCAACATGTCGCCCATGTAACTTAAAGCATCGATTGCGAGAATGACCAGGGATCTTATAATAAGAACACACGGGTCTGCCATCAGAAGCAGAGGTGGTAGTACTAGAAGGGCGACCATGAAGCTAATAGCAGGTCTCGACAGTGTGACCGGGCTGCTGACAATGAATGCAGAATGGATGGTCACCCCTTCTACCACGTCCACGGGGCCCACCAGAGGTAGCTAGAGCAGCACAATCACTACTAATAAATTTAGAATCAAAAGGCGGCCGGATTGCTCTATTGGCCCTAGAGAAGGCCTTAGAAAGTGAGGTTTATTTACTAGCTAAAATCTGGGAGCAGATAGAGTCATAAGACAGTGGTAGTGCACTCAAAAAGGACATAATGACTAATTGTTCACGCTGCCGTTGCATGGTAATCACATTAGCAGTAATGGACATCAACTCATTAAACTCCTCATATGCCTTCTTAAATGAAGCAAAAAATGCACCAAGGGATGCCTCACCAAATTGAGGGCGGAAGAAGGACTGGGAGACATCATAAACCCAATTTATATTGTCTTTGCCAGAATATAAGAGTCAAATAATCCAAAATTTCCTTCACAATAGCACAATGAGGCATCAGCAATAGATGTCTCCATGTAATTAAGGAATCGAGTGTACAGACGGGCATCTGCTCTAGCCCAAGCTTTGGCCTGGACAAGATCCTTCTCAACACTTGAGTATCTCAGTCAAATGTTCCTCTAATTCCATGCACATGATACTAACTTCAATCCGTTGACGTCACTGAAAAAAGTTATCCCCACTCAAGCGAACATCAGTGAGTTTAGTGGTAGTCAGAACAAACTCAGAAGAGGTCTCTAGTGTAGAGCCATGATCAGATGAGGAAGAAGCGGCCTCCTTTGGCTCGGTTGCCATATCTCAGAAAGAAAAAATACAACCACAAGAGACTAGGAGCAGAGGAAAAAATCAGTAGTAGCATAAGAAGCCATGGAGGCCATCAACATAGGGAACAAGGGACCCAGATACGTGTATGGAAACAAGAAACCACAAGAACCATCCAATCCCAAAACAAATGGAAACAACATGATGCAAGGACAGCCGTAGGAGAGGAAAAAGACTAGGATGAAGAAAAGAGCAGGCGGCCTATAGAGGGATGACGATACGGCGGCGCGTGAGGCGCGTGAGTCCCATGTGCAAATGCTTGCGGAGGCGCGTGGAAGCTCGTGAAGGTGCTGACGGGACCACCGCTGTGAGATGAGTGCCGACAGGGGATGTTCTGTCACCCTAGAGCAGCAAACAAGTGAGAATCATGGAGAAAGATGGCGAATTACATCATCACCACAGATGGTACTCCCAGTTGATGCTGGACTGCCGCATAGGGCGGCCACTGGCGGCGGGGGACTACTCCCCTGAGGTTGTCGGTCATTGGCTAGAAAGACCGTGATGGTTGGCCGGCCAATGGGGTGGCTGCAGTGGGTGTTCTAGCAAGGAGAGAGGCGGTGGCTAGGGTTTGATGGGGTGATGGCAGGGGTAGTGAGGGTTTTTTTTGTTGGTTTTGCTAGGGCTTCAAATTTGGTGGCTCTAATACCATGTAGATTAAATGAATAACCTCCTTAGCCTTAAAGTGAAGCTAGACACTTTATTTATATGATGGGTACAAGGCAAATAAGACAAAAGTAACCTAGCCCAACAACCTAGCCTAACATGATAAAACATGAAAAAGCACTACAAGGCCTAATACTCACAATACTCACAACAGTAGCAATTATTTCTTGTGGCATAAATTGGTTCTCATTGCTGTTTGTGGTATGGAACTAGATGACCATTTGGATAGGACTAGCCCGCATGCTTCTAATGAGGCCTGGGAATGGATGAGCAAATGCTCGTTTATATACTTGTATGATTAACTTTATGTATCGGGGAAAAGTTTCTCTTGTTGCTCTTTGTAATACGGTGATGGAAATTTGGGCAATATGTGACACTTATATTCCGGGAAAGATAATATCAGTCGGCTCAATGATGTTTCTCAATCTTATTTTCGCCCTCAGCACATAGATGCTTCACTTGGGGATTAATTTGCGTCTTTTAAGCAGACATATGAGGAGTTTAATGTTTTGATGCCTATTTCGTCTGTTGTGGACACTATACGTCAACAGTGAGAATAGCTTGCTATCATGTCCTTTCTTGGTGGCTTGGCCCCTGAGTTTGATTCCATCCGTTCTCAGTTTTTGGCTAGTAAAGAGATTTCTATAAAAGATGCCTTTTCTAGGGCTAACCGTGCTATAGAGTCTGTCTGGTTCGCGGTGCGTGATGGTGGTGATCGTGTTACTCTTTTTAGTTCTATTAGGTCATGAGGACGCGGTCGTGGTCGTGGGGACACCCGACCTTTTTGTTCCCATTGTCGACGTTAGGGCCACGTTGTTAAGACTTGTTTCTACCTTATTGGCCGGTTGGCCGGGTCATCTTCCCTATCACTACCATTCCTCATGGACGACTTGTTTGTTTCTAGGCCGTCGGCAATACCTGTGATCGATACTTTAAGTTGCGTGGTCAATCCTTTGATCCTCGGTTGCTAATGTCACCTCGGGGAATTATTATGTACCCGTCTTTTATCGTGATGGTTAGGACCCTGAGTCCACCTGTGTGCCTACTGCATCTGTGTTCGTGGTCCCCTCGGTCCGTATTGTTTCTGCTCGTTCATGGCTTATACTATAGGTATGTTGCGGGTTATTTCCCTACTTCTTCGTATCCTTATGTTGAGGTGGCTAATGGTTCATATATTTCGGTCACGGGGATCTGGATGATCTCTCTTACTCATTCTCTTTCTATGTCCTTTTTTTTATATATATACCTGATCATCCGTTTAATTTATTATCTCTGAGTACTTTGACTCATCATCGACGTCGTGTTGTATTTCTTGGTGATTATTGTGAGTTTTAGGATATGTTGACGAGGAAGACTATTAGTAGGGGCCGGCGCACGCCAGAAGCTATCTACGTGTTGGTGCAAGAGTCTTGGCCATCGCTTGTCCTGGTCTCTCGATGAGTGCTTTGGATATCCATGTCGTCTTGGCCATTCAACACTTTCTAGTTTCAAGCATTTGTGCCTAGAGATTCAGTCTTTATCTCACCTCTTTTGCGAGTCTTGTCGGTTTGCAAAGAGTGTCTATTCATGTTACTTTTGATGAGTCTACTTCTTTTACTTTTCCTTCCTCTTTTGCTTGGGTGTCACAGTGATGATACTCTGATTTATGAGTTTGTTCAGGGTCCGTCAATGTCATCACCACATGTTTCGTCTCACCCACCCATCCTATGCATGTATACTCGTTGTCCTCATCAGGTAGCGCCTACTAGTCATCCTTTTTCTCCGACGACGTTAAATTTTCTCCCATAACTACTTTTGAGCAGTCCTTACCGAACTCACGTCCTCGTCACTTGATTCTCCTCCATTTGTTCCGATGCCTTCTCTCCCTTCAGATCCAAATCTCTCTATTGCTCTATGTAAGGCAGCGTAGTTGTGCCACTTATCCATTGTCTACTCGTATATCCTATACTGGTGTCTCTTCTCATTTGCATGTCTTTATTTTTGCCTTGGATTCTGTTCTGATTCCTTGGACATTGTCTGAGGCCCTCTCTTCTTCTAGATGGCGTTAGGCTATAGCGGAGGAGATGGCAGCCCTCAAAACTAATCAGACATGGGACCTGGTCCTGTTACATCCTAGCAAGACGTTTATTGAGTGTAAGTGAGTTTGTGTCGTGAAGATGAACCCTGATAACATAGTTGCTCAGCTCAAGGCTCATTTGTTGGCCAAGGGCTATGCTCAGGTTTATGTGTTGATTACACCGATACTTTCTATCATGTTACAAAATGGTTTCGATGTCTTCTTATTTCTCTTGCGGCGTCTTTTGGTTGGTCTTTGCATCAGTTGGATGTTAAAATGTGTTCCTTCACGGTGATTTGGCTGAGGAGGTGTATATGGAGCAACCATTTAGGTTTGTTGCTCAGAAAGAGTATGAGTATGGGTATTGTTTATCACCTGAAGAAATCTCTGTATAGGCTAAAGTAGTCTTCTAGGACTTGGTTTGGGCGGTTTTGTAACACCGGAAACCCGGATGCTACCGGCGATAACCCGTGGTGTGAGCCACGGGTCATTGAAGCCATGAAACCAAAAACAATGAACTAAAAAGGATCATAATCGATAAATGAAAACATGCGGAAGCATCATATGTATAAGTGCAACAACAAGTCCCTCTATGGGA
>JAOWBR010161424.1:0-21402 GCA_028571145.1 Dionaea muscipula
ATTCCTCCCATACCACAGGGAGAAGAGAGGACGTAACGGTTTACACCACCGTGAACCTCTATACGTTCTTGTGTCGTTTATTTACTGCTTTATTATTGCATGCTCTCACACATCACACTAAACAAGATAAATATCTTTGAAAACAAATCTTTTAAAGGGGCTATATAAATATCCGCTGCACAACTCTAGATATATTTAAAAGAGTTTTGAAAAACTTAGAAGTTCATTCACCCCCCCCTCTGAACTTCTCGAGCCCCTTCAGGGACCAACAATGCTCATTAAGTCTCTTTCATCAGACCAACATCTGAGTCATCTCACGCAGTTCTTTCAGATATTGATGAAGTATAACATGAAGCTGAACCCCACCAAGTGTTCGTTTGGAGTGTTCTCTAGGAATATCCTTGGCTACCTCGTCACCAAACGAGGGATAGACATGAATCCTGATCAGATCCGAGCCATCTAGAACATCGCCTCCCCAACAAACGTCAAGGAGGTCTAAAAGCTCACCGGGTGGCTTGCAGCTTTAAGCAGATTCATTTCAAGATTATCCGATAAATGCAGACATTTCTTCACAACGTTGAAGAAAACCAAAGATTTCTAGTGGTCAGTCGAATGTGAAGATGCCCTCCAGCAGCTGAAAAATTACTTGGCTAATTCGCCCCTTCTTTCAAAGCCGACCGACCACGAAAGGCTCTTTATCTACCTAGCAGTGTCCGAAGTTGCTGTAAGTTTAGTACTCATTCACGAAGAAGATGACAGACAATATCCAGTCTATTATGTGTGCAGAACTTTGCTCGATGCGGAAACTAGATACTCACAAATGGAGAAGCTCACCCTCGCACTAGTGACGGCCGCTCGGAAGCTAATGCCCTATCTCCAAGGGAATCCCATAATAGTGGTAACAAGTTTCCCACTAAGAAGCATCCTTCATAAACCAGAGATGACCGGACGACTCACCAAATGGGCAATAGAAATGACAGAACATAACATCACCTTCGAGCCAAGAGCAGCAATAAAATCTCAAGTCCTGGCTGACTTGATCAATGACTTCTCAGTCGAACTCCAAAATAAAGCTGAGGCAGAATTGTGCCACGCAATCTAAAGACATGGCCCCGAATGGAAACTCTCGATCGATGGAGCCAACAACATAAAAGGAAGCGGCTTTGGAATCATTCTCACCTCTCCAAACGGAGACGTAGTCCAGCAAGCCATTCATTATGGGTTCTAAATAACTAATAATGAGGCAGAGTATGAAGCTTTAATAGTTGGTCTGCAATTCGCACTTAGCCTTGGGGCTAGACGTGTTCAAGCCAGTTCGGACTCTCAGTTAGTAGTAAATCAGATAAAGGACTCCTACCAAGCCAAAGATCCAAAGATGGTGGCCTATTTGAACCTAGTCAAAGAATTGCGAACAAAGTTCGAAGGCTTTTCAATAAGTCAAGTTCCCAGAGAAGAAAATAGTCACACAGACTCATTAGCCAACTTGGGAGCATTGTTACAGTCAGAAGGCAACCTTGCAATTTCAATTATCTATCTCAAGTGGCCAGCAACTCAAACAGAAACAAATTCGATAGTAAAAATCACATCGAACGAAGAAGAATGGACGACCCCTTTATTCTTTTACATATCCAACGGATTGCTCCCTCCGGACAAGAAGGAAGCCAGAAAAATCAGAACGAAAGCTTCACGCTTTACAGTTTTTAAGGACCAACTTTATAAGAAGTCGTACGTCGGATCATTACTAAAATGCGCCCGGCCACTCGAAGAAACTCAGATCCTAGCAGACCTTCACGATGGGGAATGCGGGAACCGTTTCGGAGGACGAAGCCTCAGCGGTCAAGCACTGACCTTTTGATACTATTGGCCCACGATAAAAAAGGATGCAGCTGAATTTGTACGAAAGTGCGACAAATGCCAACTCTTCGCCCAAGTCTCACATTTGCCTCCAGAACAACTGAGTTCCATTTCCTCTCCTTGGCCTTTCATGAAGTGGGGGATGGACATAGTAAGAAAATTACCAACTGCCCCAGGACAGAAGGTCTATATGTTGGCACTAACATATTATTTCTCTAAATGGGTCGAGGTAGAAGCATTCGCACGAATCCGAGACAAAGAAGTACAAAGTTTCATCTGGAAGAATATCATTTACCGATTCGGGATTCCAAAGGAGATCATAACAGATAATGGCTCATAATTCATCAGCTTTGACTTCCAAGGCTTCTGCAAAGATTGGGGAATTAAGCTAAGCTTCTCGACCACAATATATCCTCAGGCGAACGGACAGGCGGAGTCTACAAACAAGACAATCATCTCAACACTCAAGAAAAGGCTCGACAAAGCAAAAGGAAAATGGGTGGATAAATTACCAGGAATGCTGTGGTCATACCAAACTACTGCCCGAAACTCAACCGGTTCGACACCATTCTCACTCATCTACAGAGCAGAAGCAGTGATCCTAACCGAGACACAAGTTCCAACTTTCAGGAGTAAATTCCCGAATGAATTCAACAATAACGAACAGCTCATCCAGAACCTCGAAACGATTAACGAGTTAAGAGAATCAGTTGCCGAACGAATTGTCATCTATCAGTAGAAGTTTGCCCGACTCTATAACAGAAGCGTACGAATCAAAACCTTTCAACCAGGAGACTGGGTTCTTCGATGCGTATTCCAAAACACCAAGGAAGAAGGCACAGGAAAATTGGGGCCCATATGGGAAGGTCCCTACCTTATAACAGACATTGTCAGACATGGCGCTTACAAGTTAGAAGCACAGGATGAACACCCGATTAACAATAATTGGAATGCAACACACTTAAAGAAGTATACTTCTAAATCATAAAAAAGGCATTTCCAAGTAAACGAGAAGCAAAATTATTACATCAAGAGGTTTTTCAGAAAAGTTATGACTAAATATTTTTTTGCTCGACACATTTAAATTTTGCCTAAATCGTCATATACACCCTCAGTAATATTATCTTCTTCGTTTAAGCCTTCAGTCTGACTAGCACCGAGATCTTCCTCAGGGGAAGATTGCTCCATCTTTTCCCAATGGTCGATCGCTTCGTCCACATTCCATAGGCCAGACTTCTCTTCTTTAAACTCTTTCATCAGCTGACCCCTGGTCTTAATCATGGCCTTCAGCGCAACCTCTTCAAGCTGAGAATACAATCCATCCGCCCTTTCTCACTCGGTCATAAGATCCTTCTTCAGCTGATCATTTTATTTCTCGAGCCTCGCCTTATCCTGTTATACCCCGTACCGGATAAACCGAGCATTAAAAATATTTAAGAATGTTAAGTATGAATAGTTATGAGAATTTGGCGATTTAAGGAATAATTTGGGATTTATTTTAAAGTGTCGTGTTTTTGGGATAAAATGATCATTTTGAGGAAATGACCTTGGATTCGAATAATTTGAGTGTCATTGGGATCGTTACGGAAAATTAGGAACATAGATTACCATGTTGATTCTTATGGGAAACTTGGTGATAGATGTTGATATGTGTGGTGCAACTTAGTATATATTTTAATTAAGTAATGCTTTATGTAATTTATATAGTAAAGGATGGGACTTAGTTTGGTTTTAGGTTGCACGTAAAGGGTGTATAGGAGGTTAGCCTAAAGATTTGACCATTGACTTGGTCATTGATGTCTAGTTTATTCATTCACTTTCTTTTATTTAAGACTAGTGAGTATTGAAGACTTACCTTGGTTTTTGGTAATGCTGCGCGTGTACATGGGGGAAATAAGCTGGAAGGAACCCTCATATGTTTAGATAAGTTTGGAATAGTGGATAAGCATAATTTCTTAGTTTTCCTTAAGGGCTTACACATGAAGCCCACCCACTTGGATTCTAAGACACCTCTTGCTAGCTTAGTTTTCTTCTCCTGGCAGCCTTAGTAGCAAAGGGAAATAAAAGACAAGCAGATCAAGGAAGAAGGGAAAGAAGGATCGAGAGAAAGAGAAAGAAAAACAAAGGGGATAACAAGGGAAAGTAAAGGAAAGAAGAGAGATTTAGTATAGGTCATGTGATTTTGGGTCTGTAGCTTTCTAAGGTAAAGATTCATCCACTCTTGCTAATGATTTAGTCGGAAATTACAATGAGTGGTAGCATCAACATGAACTTTTCATGGATTTTATGATTTATGGAATTTTCAGCAAGTGATATTTTTAAGTAGCTAAGATATGAACCTGGGATGAATTTTACCAGCATGTGTGCATGCTAAATGATGTGATTAAACCTTTAATTTGAAGATATGGAGTTGATTAATTGAATAGAAGCATGTAGAGGAAATTCTAGGTTGAATTCATAAAAATGTGATTTTTCATGTGTCAAAACCATGATTTTGGTATTGGTTTGGTTTGCAATAGGTTTGAGCATGTCATTCTATGCATATGTAATGGTATGTAGCCACTGAATTGGAAGTTTGAATTGAGCATAGAGGAATTCGACTAGATGGAGAATCTGTCGAAAGTGCAGAAATAGAACCGGTCGACCGGTTCTATGGACCGGCGGTCAACCGGCTCTGCCCCCTGACAAGACTGTTTGCTTTGTTTCTTATGCAAATGTTAAGTTGGGTTCATGATATCTTGAGTTATCACTTAACACCTAGATTAGCATATAATAAGATAGAATAGGAGATTTTTAGAGAGTTTTGGATTAAAGTATTTAAGTGCATTAACTAGTATCGGTTTTTCACTTTTTCCTTTGTACCGGTTTGTGTGACTAATCAGGGAATTTCATTAGCCTCGTGTCCGAGTCAGAACCTGAAGAGGAAGCACGTTTTGGTCCTACTTAAACCAATCTCTTTAAAACATCACATTTTATCAGGTGAGGATAGTTCGAGACCTACCATGGTATTCGATCTCATTTCTTCATACCCTCTGCTTTATCTACAGTTTGCACACACTGTAGCTGTTTCAAATATTGGTTAAGGTCTCTTATTGATGATGTACGACTTACGGGTCTTCGTGGTGTTTTCATAATTTTCAGTTGGTTTTCCTATATTTGAAAAGTACGCTTCATTGTAGTCCTGTCAATCAAAGACACGAGGAGGGTCGGTCGTACCATTAGGGTGCATCGTTCCGGTCAATGTACCGGGGTGTACGCTAATGAATATGAAAGATGCACTTTCTCATACTATTCTGTGATGGAGATTGTAATAGAGGGTTTATGAAATATATTTTATTATTATGGGGTTTTGAAATATATTTCATTGATAAACATGGGTTTCACTATTGTGAAGTTGAGTTAGATTCTAATCTCTTTGTAGAGATAGGATTCTTGTACAACTTTTGAAAGAATAGAAAAGAACAGTTTTAGTTTGTTTCCAAGTGATTGATATTTGATAAAGTCCGTTGATTATGCTTGAAGGAATGTTATCCCACATAACATTGATGACCCTGAGAGTAACTTCGGCCATGGGGGATTAGTCTCTTATGGGGGGACGACTCCTGGTGTCACAACGTCCCTTAAGTTGTATCCGCTGATCCCGGTTGACTTGGACGGTTACTGCTTGATAATGCATTGATCTTGGCTGACATATCAGGTTGTGGTTCAAGTTAGTAGGGATATCCCCATGGGTGAATATGGCTTGTTTTGTTTTATAGTATCTATTCACAAGATAGATGCTATAACTGAATGACAGTTTTATGGATTTGTCTTATAGTATCTGTTCACTAGACATATACTATAACCGAAAGTTATGGTTTTAAAGATTGTTTTATAGTATCTGTTCACAAGACAGATGCTATAATCAAAAGACAATTTTAAGGTTTTATTTTATGGCGTCTGTCCACCGGGCCGACACTATTCCGAAAGATATAGTATTAAAGATAAGTTCTTACGAGTTTGGAACTTTTAAAGATTGCGTACCAGTTTCTGGTTCTATGCGTCGTGCCTTGTTTATTCCTTTCGGCATGTGTTTCATGATATGATAGTGGAAAGTTTTGTTTTTTCGTTGGTTGTGTTTCCATTCTGAGATATTATCTTTAAATCCACTATCCAGTTTCTTATTGCTTAGAAGCTTGCTAATCCATCTTTCATTAAGTATGCCTTGCCTCCACCCTGGCTATCCTCACTCAGCTTAGTTAGTAGGCTGACAGTTACTGCTTTTATTGTTTTTCAGGTAGTCAAGACCAGATGTAGCGGATGTGACGGAAGTGATGACCTCACGCCTCTTAGGTTGACTCGGGATGAAAGATTTCCAAGACTTAGTTAGCAAGTGCTTTAGTTATATCTTCCGCTGTTTAGTGCAAGTTGTATAGTAAGATTCGATGTTGAGACACGGTTTCATCTTGTGACATGTTTCAATTATTTTTGATCACCTAGTGGTCTTTGGTCTCATAGAGATTTAAGATGTTGAGTGTGGACCATTAGGCTCCAATGACCTTTACGGGTTATCGCCGGTTCCACCATGAGTTGGGGTGTTACATCTCCTCAGATGACGTACAACGCAGATCCTTCAACTCGGATTTTAGGGTTGCGTTGGAAGAAGTCAAGGTTGATAAGTCTTCGTACAACTCTTTTAGGAAAACCATCGATCGCAGAACTTGACCAAGAAGAAGAGAAATCAGCTCTGCTCGTCCAAAAATCCTGTCACCATAGAGATACTTATAATCTTACCCTAAAAGACCCCTGAACATTGAAAACCGCCACCTCGGCTATACTCAACTCCTTGTATCTCTGGGCATCTTTTGGAAGGACAATGCTCCCGATCGAACTTATAATCTGATTTCTTGTCCCTCTTCCTTTTTGACTTCGAGGGGGCGGTTTTTAACTTCAACTTTACGCTCGCCTCAGAAAAATCGGGTATCGTAAACTTCTTCTTCGACATATTATCCGCGAAAGTTCTCTCCTCGTTTGATAGAGGAGGGAACAACGTCTGTTCGTAACCTAATACTTCAAATGACCTTAGATCAAGTAAGAACGATCCGTATTGATGCGATAAAGGATACCAAGTACTTGATGATAATTCAACCGACTTCCAGAAACCGTGCATAGAAAAATTTTTCTCCGTGAGCAAAACGTTACAATCTCGTTCCTTAACCTCTAAACTTTCAATCAACTCTTTAATTTCGATCGACTGGTCATAACCTCAATGCGGAATACCTTTTACCTCGTCATCTACAAAACAGACATACAGATAAGTCATAGTCAATTAGCTATCTTATTTTTTGAAATCAAGGAAGCTAATTACCTATAGTCTTCCATTAATACGGAATACTGCCACGATCTACGTCACCATAAATATCACCCCGTACGAAATAATAACCTTCCTTCCATTTTTTGTCAACTGTCGTAAGATCATGAACAAGATGATCCCTCCCTCTTCGACGATAGAAAGCATAACGGCCCCTCTCGAAATCATGCTCTCGGATAAAATATGAACATCGTACGATGTCTACGTCAATCCCGATCTTATGAATCTCATCGAGAATGCACAAACCAAGCAATAAATGCCATCCGTTCGACATTAGTTGGCTCGGAGAAATCTCATAGAAATCCAAACAATCCTGGATTGAGTGAGGGATCGGGAATCACACACCTAATTGCAAAGGGATCGCGTAAAATGCCATCCAGTCTAGGGAATTCCAATCAACCATTTCTAACGGACGCGATACCTTGAGCTCGATCGAACTCAAAACACCGTACTCCCGTTTCATTCTCAACAAACCAGCCTCATAAAAAATAGAGGAAATCTTAACGGGAAGAATATCTTGTGGCAACGTTCAGATTAAAGTTTCGGTCGATGAAGTTGATACCTCGGAAATCACCCTTCATGTAGGTATCTCATAGTCACTCTCATTGCCCAAAACTTCGTGACTATTCGGGCTTGCAATCCGAGTGAAACCATCAAAAGGTACCACTTCCTCATCAATCTTATCAAGATCAACGATAATAACTTTGACCTTTTTTCCTTTCCCTCTTCCCATTACTTTAATTGTACAAAATGTAAAAAAAACTGGGAATAAATGCAGACAAACAAACATGATAAGGAACAACTAGAAAGAAAAATTTGGCTAAAAATCACGACAGAAGAAGTTCCAGGGGAAACAAAACAATACATCAAATTTTTTTTGTTTCAGAAAATCTCCTACGAAGAACATTAATCTATCTAGAGAACTCATCATTTGAATGAGTCAGATCAATTGTTTCGATAGGCCCATTTGAGAGAAAATTTCTCCATTTGCAAGCCCTGTCTAAGAAATGTCGGGTTCTCCCCTTTGCAAACCAAGTTCAAACATGATTCTTTTTCTTCATCTCCTCTCTCTTTTCAACGACGCCATGAGAGACCACAGTTTCAAGCTTTTTAGCAGGAACATCCATGGCGAAAGAGCCATCCTCCACGTAAAGCCCACATACAATAATCACCTCTTGAGTATCCCATGAAGATTTCTCCCCAAGAAATCGATTCGAAGACATTCTACCCATTGGTTAAAAGAAAAAAACCCCGCATACGTATTTCAAAGATCAAAACTAAAAGGTCACAAATTTTTTATCTTCTCAAGAGATAAACGAAGCATGAAGGAAAAATATCGATGCTTACCTAGTTGCAACAATCTGATGAAGAAATTCCTTCGACTTCAATGGCTTTCTCTCTCTAAGTTTTTCCTTCTTCTCTCTAGATTACCAGTTTTAAGTTTCTTTTTCGAATGGGGGAGATGAAGGGGAAAAAACCCTTCATAAAACCCCTTCCCGTTGATCAAGGAAAGCATTTGATTGCATCCTTACTAACATGTACACGTGTCATTACCCTAATTGGTAGCACGTCAGACGAAGCGACGTATCACTTCACATCATGTCCCATCAATAACTCTGAAACACGCCCCTCTAAAAATAAGGTACGAAAACCCTAAAAACTTCAAATAAGTTCGACTGGATGAAAAGTCTACAGACCTATCTTAGACATCAAACGACAGGAAAAATCACTATTTTTAATAAACTCAGGAATTTCCCTAAGCTCGGACATAAGTCGAGGGCCTACCTCGTATTCTATCATTCGACTCATTCCGTTCGACCATGAAGGCCAACCTCATAAGCTGATGGCATACCTCGCATTCTATCATTTGACTCATTTCGTTTGACCATGAGGGCCTACCTCATAAGCCGAGGGCCTTCCTCGCATTCTATCATTCGACTCATTTCGTTTAACCATGAGGGCCTATCTCATAAGCCGAGGGCCTTCCTCGCATTCTATCATTCGACTCGATTCGATCGACCATGAGGTCCTACCTCATGAGACGAGGGCCTACCTTGCACGACATCATCCAATTTGAATCGATGAATACGAACGACGCGCTCCAGTCCATATACTGAGAGTAACGATTCATTTGATATCATCTCCCTTTACTCAAAACTAGACACATATTATTTTATCCCAACTATTAACAACAAGGATTTGAAAAATCCTTCTTAAAAACATCGTAGAGGTTTGAAAAATCAAACACAAGAACTACTCTCTGTCTTAAGAACTTCTAAACCTTAGAGTGAGGGGACTAACTATATTGGTTAAAACTGGGCTTAGCCATGAAGTGGCTTAACCAAATAAAACTTGACCATATAGACTCAGAACCATTAAGCCTAAGTTGGCCAAAGTCAACTACAACCTCAGAATAAACGGATAAGATCGAGGACAACAAACTTATAGGACTCACACGCAACTACTACTAGATCCGCTCGAACGACCTAGTCAAAGATATAACTAACCAAGATCGAATCTTGTCAGCTAGCTCTCAACTACCAACCGATAGTCCAACCATATATAAATCCCCTACATTCGATCCACTAATTCCTTCAATAATCATCTATTTACGCTGCATTAGAGAAATTCCGTTCTCTTTGAGTTTCAAAGATTACGTTCTTGATTCGCTCAGATCCGTACGATTCCTCCGGAGGATCATTCGACCTTTATTAATCCTTCTCCTAAGATTATGCTGCTAGTTCGTTCATACAGATCTTGTGGCAATCCGTGATCCTTCTGAAGAAGTCATCCGTTCGATATTCTATACATCCCTATCTTGGATCCCGTGGTTCTTTAATTCTTATTAATTCTTCTAGAACAATATTCGATTATTCAATATTCTATTATTTTTTTATTGTTAGACCCAGGTAATCAAGACCTTTCGAGCGATCGTCATCACTACAAGATTTGACGCGAACAATGACTTCTGTTTCTTTTACTTTAGTTTATTTATTTTAGTTTGTTTATGTATATAGTATTTGACCATCACGTGTATATATAGTATTTGACCAACAATATTTACTATTCACCCACTACTAATCAATCTTAACTTTTGACCAATAGTGTTTGTAACACCTCACCCTGGGCGCGGTGAAACCGGCGATAACCCGTGGGTTTTGCCCCCGGACCATTGAAGTCTATAGGTTCTCAAAACATCATCTTATCTCTCAAACAAACATACCAAGTATTAACAAACATATATATATATAAATATATATAAAGGAACCATGTCATACGAGCACGAAACCTCTCTCACATGACTATCTCAAACAAGTATTATCTCAAAACGGTATCTCTAATGTGTTCACAACACTTATACACGACATCGAAAATAAAAGTATGAAAAGGAAAATCCTAGAGGCGCGACGACGTCCTATCTCGGCATCCAGTTAAGTCCCTTCCTAAGTACCTAAAAGTGTTATCGATGTAGCACCGTCAACCAACATACAATGGTTGAGTAAGGGTAGGGAGCGCAAGAAGCGCATACCCGAAGGTAAGCATCTCTGATATTCAGTAAATACAATAGAACATGCAGAATATGCATACCTCATATTATATATGATACTGTATACATACAATCATGCACTTCATACAAATCATATAACATCTCATTGAAGGTCACATGCATACGTTTCTGAAGACAAGTATCTTAAAACAAATTGAATACATCAAATACCTCGACACCAAATCATAGGAAACACGAGGTACATGAACTGCCATTAACAATCACAACCTATGGGATCCCCTATTCCAATAGCGTACACCCTGGCATGGTGACCAGTATGTATAACCTAAGCAGATTAAACCACCTTAGTCCTCCATAGCTACCCAAAAGACGTGAAGTTGTTGTGTAGACTTCCCATTTTCGACATGCTCGCTTCCGTGCCTAAGGAGAGGACATGTCTCCAAAACTCATGTTTTCAAAACGTACACCTGGCTTTGGAGGCCTAGTTAGATGCACGACAATATTGTATTTTCAAAATTACGCATGCATCGATGCATTATTATAGTGACATCCTGATCGAAGTCATGAAATCCAGTTTCATACCCTACTCCTCAGTCTATCCTCAAGGATTCAGACCTCCGAAATCACTTTTCACACCCGAGGGGTAAAATCGTCATTTTACCCCGATGATCAAAACTCCACAAAATTATGGTTTTTTAAGGTCCCCAAACCTTAAAAATCATCAATGCCTCATTTCTAGAATCATTCATATATTTTCAGAGCTCTCATACCACTTTTTGAGCCCCGAGAGGTAAAACCGTCATTTTACCCCAACCACCGAAAATTTGATTTTTAGGGTTGCTACACCCTAAAAATTGTCCGTACCTACTTTCGGGTCCATCGCGAGTGTTTTTCGACTCTCTCGATCACTTTCGAAGCCCAAGGGGTAAAACCTTCATTTTACCCCGACAACCGAAAACATAATTTTTAGGGTTCCTACACCCTAAAAATTGTTCATACCCACTTTCGGGCCCATCCCGAGTGCTTTTACACTTCCCAAATCAATTTCCGAGCTCGAGGGGTAAAATCGTCATTTTACTCCGACTACCGAAAACCTGATTTTTAGGGTTGCTGCACCCTAAAAATTATTCATACCCACTTTCGGGTCCATCCCGAGTATTTTTCGACCTTCCATATCACTTTCCGAACCTAAGAGGTAAAACCGTTATTTTACCCCGATGACCAAAAATTTAATTTGTAGGGATCCTACACCCTAAAAAAATTTTTGTACCCACTTTCGGGTCCATCCCGAGTGTTTTTAGGCCTCCCAGAGCACTTTTCGAGCACAAGCGTCATTTTACTCCAACGACCGAAGACCTAATTTTTAGGGTTGCTACACCCTAAAAAGAGTTCATACCCATTTTCGGGTCCATCCTGAATATTTTCAGACCTCCCAAATAACTTTTCGAGCCTGAGGGATAAAACCTTCATTTTACCTCGACGACCGAAAACTTGATTTTTACGGTTCGTACACCCTAAAAATTGTCCGTATCCACTTTCGGGTCCATCCTGAGTGTTTTCCGACGACCCTCTGGGTCACTTTTCGAGTCCGAGGGGTAAAACCGTCATTTTACCCCTGACTTCAAAATCTTGATGAAAATCTGACTTTGGGGATTCCCAAACCCTAAAATCACCAAAAACCGACTTCGGGATCCATCCTGAAGGTTTTCCAATGCTTCTGAGCTATTTTGTCCCGGGAGGGCCAAATGGTCATTTCCCATGTCCAGATGATACCCATCTAGTTGACACCTCATCTCACCAGAATTCACGACCAAGCGCATATTGCAAGTGCTTGCATCCATTTGATCTGAGTTTAAATCCCCCTTCCACCAATTTTTGAAACATTTTAATTCACAGATTCAGTTGACACCGCGGTCCACAACTGAGGGTCCAAAACTGGGTTGACCACACTTGCTCCTCTTCAAAATAGTCCATAGCTTTAAATATTGAAGAAGAGACGATTCGAACCTAGGATTAGTCTTTCTCATCCCCTTCATCCGCGCGGTCTACCACTAGGCTACAAAGAAACTTTTGATTCTTTTTAGCATATTTTTTATTTAAATTAATGTGGACATCTCCCAATTTTCCACCGAATTCTCCATGTCACAAAATAAAATTTTGAGACCAAGAGGATTCAAACCTTGGATCTCCACGTCATCTTCCCACCACACCACGAAGCTATCTTGAATTATTTGATTTTTTTTAGCCCATTATTATTTTAAATTAATGTGGGCAACCTCATGGTCCCCCATTGTCTCCCATTATTTCTGTACGAATTTCTTCCACATTTCTTCTTAGCCACCCATTAAAAAAGTATAAAAACAATTTGTACAAATTAAAGGATAAGCATTTGTCCACACTTGATCTAATCTTCCACCAATTTCAACCCTTGGATTAAAAATGAAATACATCTCGACCCTCCATTTAATCAATGCACACCTTTTTTCCTATAAAAGTAGCACTACCCTTTGAGATTTGGGACCATCTTTTTTGCCCTCTAGTTCCCAGACCTTCTTTCCGGCTCCCTAAAAATCTACTTCTTCATCAGGGGTACATATGCTCGATAGCAATATTATTTTGCTTGTCGAATATCATTTTTGGCGTTAGCGGAACTCTTTTCATTTCTTTTAGGGTGAGGGCACGAAACTGTTCATACATGTGTCTTTACATTTCTAACTTTTTTCCATGAATGCCCCCTTCATAATCTGTGTGAAGTTATTATGCCCCTCATTGTTTGTGATGCATTAATATATACTCTTGTAACTCATGTCATACCTGATAATATGTTGTTGTTGTGGAAACCATGATTTTCTAAGGCCAACAAACCTTTTTTCAATCCAAAAATCAATTCAAAACATCTTTTCCAGAAAAATCAGTTTTCTGCCTCGCAAAAAATATTTTTGAAAAATATTTTAATGACCTCTAAAAATAGCTAAAAAATTCCTAATATTAGACCAATTCATGGACAAGTTAACAAAAAATTTTCGCAATCAAACTGATCTTTCCCAGAGGAAATTGAATAACATTGGTTCTAAGCTCCCTCTGTAGGATAGTTTTGTACACTTTCCTTCATCACGTTATTTCACCATGAAATCATCGTTTTCTCAAAAATTTTATGTATGTAAAAGTTTTAGATCTCTTCAGGATCATTCCAATGATATAAAGAATGCCTAAATCAGATAAGTATTCAGAGAGTTATGAATTTTACAAGTTTCCGGTAACACCCAATCATCGGGGTGAACACTACGAAAATTACCCGACTTATACGATTTTTATCTGCTAAAATACTAACCTAATAGTGGCGAACCTTATGTCAAAACGTCCCTCAGGATGTTATCTTTCAAGTAAAATTGGTTTGGGTCATTTTCATCACCTACCCGATTTCATACACAATTTTAAGTGAGTACATGTTAAACTGTCCCCCAGTTTCGACAACGCACACACATTCGAGCATAACATTCAAACCAGTTTACCGTTTGATACAAAATTTTTCAGATCACGACTAGACGTCATAATGAACATCATCACCAAATTTCACGTCATTTGGTTCATGGAAATATTTTTATTTTACATGCACAAAGTTTTTCTAGAAACTGTTTTTTGGCCAAGATAAAAAAAAAGTCACCTTCCCTGGTGTGTCCACTGCACCATGCCCAACTTTAAAAAATCATATCTCTCAAGATATAAATTGGATTGAGGTCATTCTTGTGTCAAAATGTCGTTCAGGATGTTAACTATCAAACAAATTTGATTTCACTCATTTTTGATGTGTGACCGATTTATACATATTTTTAAAGAGACAAAGGTCAAACAGCCCCTGTGATTCGACCTTTCTCAGTGTTTTCACCATATCTTTCAAACCATTTAATTAAACTACACAAAATTTTTCAGATTTAAACTAGACATCTTAAAGTCCATCTTAGCTAAAGTTCGTGGCATTTAGACCAGGATAACTCCTTCAACTAAATCGAACCAGTTTGACCAGAAACTGTGCACCCCACTTTTGTTTTGTTTTTTTTTTTATCAAACCCATGGTTTTTCAAAGTTTTCAACCAAACCTTAAACCAATTTTTACCAACCAAACATGGTTATGCGGTTCCGAAAATCATTTTTTCCACACTAATCACATGCATCTAGGCATAGACGTTGAGTCCCTCCACCCCGTGGCGTGACGATCGATTAATGGTAACATAGAATTTTTATGGATCAAAGCCAAATATGTTGTAATATTAATCAAGGTTTTTCGAAACTTTGTCCATCCATGTAATCTAATTGCTTTGAGCGATCAAATGTATAAGGTGAGGATTTAATATTCTAGAGTAGTAGAATTTTATTTTCTTATTTTCTAGTCTTCTAAGGACCCGTTGGAAAAAGTCGGTCTAACCGATGGATATATCCCCGGTGAATTATTGATCCAACAGGTACCCTACACATCCCTAGTCATGAGAATCAAACAAAATACGTGGCTCCGAGCCATGCACACCTTTATATATATCTAACCCCTTGTGATGACAGACACAATCTCATATTGTGTGGCCCCGAGCTACAAACACTATCTATTGTTCATTAACCCTTGTTTTGCAGAATTTTCGATTCTTAAGGCAAAGGAAAATTGAATACTAGAATGACTTGTTTGCCAAGTAACCAGACTTAGATCATTAATCATAATCATATTATGACTCTGAGGCTAATATAAACCCTCTCAATAACCAAACTCATTTTAAAAAAAACACAAAACCGTTTTGGCCAATTCACCTAGTCACCATGACCCTAAGCTGATGCAAAGTCGCATATACTATCTTCGCCAAAGTCATCTTCCAAGTTGACCCAAACCGAGTTCATACACCGAGGTTCTAAACCCTCAACCTTTAAGCTGATCACTTCCAAATGTCGCACCACCGAGGTCCTAAACCCCTCACCATTTTAAGCCGACTACTTGCTAAACGTCGTAACACCGAGGTCCTAAGCCCTCACCATTTTAAGTTGACCACTTCCTAAACGTTGCAACATCGAGGTCCTAAGCCCTCACCATTTTAAGCCGACCACTTCCTAAATGTCGCAACCCCGGGGTCCTAATTCCTCAACCTTTAAACCGACCATCTCCTAGCGTCACACCTTAGAGGTCCTAAGCCCTTAATCATTAAGCCAACTACCTCCTAGCGTCGCACCTTCGAGGTCTTAAGCCCTCATCCCCGAAGCCGACTTTTTCAAAGTGTTGCACTTTCTTAAGAAGTCCAAAACCGTTGGCCTCCTAATCGTACTGTGGTTGGGATTGATGATCGATGTCGTGTTACATGTATGTTTGTATGTTTACTGCTTTCTAGGATTTGTATAAGAATTTACCCCGAGCATGTGTCTTTATCTATGAACGAGTGACCCAGCCCCTGATACTATAACCATGATATAAGAGACCCGATATGTGGGGTGTTGGGTGCTAGGCTGATAGATTTTGGTCGACCTTCTCAACACTTAACCAGACTTTCGATCTCAGACCTGGTGACGCAGGCCATCAAGCCTTATCCTTTCACTCCTTTCTAGTATCACGCTCGCCGATACCTTTTGCTAGATGGAATTGGGGATTTAATCTTTCCTAATTCCTATAAGTAAACTAGGTGGCGACTACACCCCAATCAGACCACGAGCATTCCCAGAGAAAGCTTTGGGGCTAAACCTCTGGCCGTTATGGGACCTCGAAGATCCGCCCTGAGGTCTAAGCACAGAGAGACCTAGGTAATCAGTTCCATCTCCACAGAACTCGCGGGGCCTAGCAGTCAGCCCTCTCCACAGAACTGGCGACTCCACATATTCATTCCCCATGGATAAACAAAGAGGACCTAGCTTTATTAACTACATCATGGTTACTCTTGTGCATAGGGATGAACATCCCCCTGCACCTTTCATTCCTGTACTGTTGTACAAATCCGACCCTAAGGTATGGGGCAACGGATTCCCCATCCCTTTATTTTACGCACTTTAAGTGTGTGTGAAACTTGTTTGCCCTCTGGGGAACATTCACATTACGCATCCATTAGCGCATGGCTGATGCACACACAGACACAATCATCCTTTCTTTTTCTTTTTTAGGTTGGCCAAAACCTGCCAAAAGCCTTAGCCTCACGATACCAGCTTAGTATCACTCTATAGAAACCTATGACTCTTAGAAAACCACCTACAATCCTAAGAACACTGTCCTGTCATACCCCTCATATGCATACCATATGCGTGCCTATGATTCCCTTATCCTATGCTTGCAAAAAGATCTTTGTGTATTATATCCTATGGCTAGTAGTCATATCTCACTAATCCTATAAGGGTTATGACTCAAAGTTCAGGGATATAATCACAACCAAAGGATACCCACTGAGTTGCCTTTTGGTCACCTTCAGATTGGCCGAACTTGGATTCATCTTCCCAGCGGCCGCTTACCTTTAACAATGGTAGAACAAGTTAATTCCTAAGCTCCTCCAGCTCCTCTTGTGATCCTTTCCTCTGGACTTCCGCCCCCAATTCCAAACACGGTACATAGCATCATCATCATACCAACTCTCTGACCCAATGCTTGTCCACATGATGTCCATGAAGGAAAACTTCTAGAATCGAATGAGACAGATTAAGGATTTCCTCCGGACCACTAGTACCCACCATGTTACTCAGGCTCAACTGACATTTCCATCAGTACCTTGCCCACATTAGGGGCATTTCCATCGGCACCTTTGTCCATGCGAGGGACATTTCCATCAGTGCCTCTGTCAATGCCAGGATCACTCCATCATGCTTATCCCCACGGGAGCAGACTGTCACCAACATCCAAGCCCATGCCAGGGGCCTTCCCATATTCTCATTCTTTTAGAACCAATCCATCCCCCGTTCTCTCAGCTACCGAGCCTAGAGCTCCTTCACATATCCAGAACTATCAAACATACTTCTCTCAGCCTATTCAAGGGCACATGTCTCCCACTTCTTACTATCCCAATGAGTTTTTCATACCCAGCCCAACTGAACCTAGGCTCACACTATGGGCATGTCACCATGCCACCTCATCGCCCCAACTCAGTCTGCCAATCCCAACCACCTATGTAGCCCGTAGCTTAGCCCCAACACCAGAACCCATGCACCCTACTATCTTCACTAATCTTCCTTGTGTACCAGACACAATTAACTCAGCACCCATGCTCACACCCCTCTGTTGACACCTAATGAACTCCTCCTGAACCAGCAGGTGGAGACCCTCATAGACAAACTTCTTGAGTTTGAAAGCCTCAAGAAGGTGATCCATTCTTTTAAAAAGGATGAGATCTACCTAGATGCCAAAGATCTTACCGCCTTTCCTAATGTCACCTTGCTGGAAGGTTTCAAGATGCCCGACTTTACCAAATTTAACGAGACCTTAAACCCCCTCTTCCACATCAAGATGTACCATAGAACCATGACATCTCTGAGAGTCAGCTCAGAGGCCATGATCTAGTTCTTTCCCCAATCACTCGATGGAACAACCTTAACTTGGTATCTCTCCGAAGCCGAACCAAGGATTTATAACTGAGATGATCTCTAGGAAATCTTCATCATCCAGTACTATTACAACACCCAGGTTGACGTTACCAGAATAGACCTAGAAACCACCAGTTAGAGGAAGGATGAGACATTCTCATCTTTCATCACCAGATGGAGGAACAAGGTAGCCCAGATGTCGTGCCGCCCAGAGCAGAAAGAACAAGGGTCAATCATTATCCAAAACCTCCTGCCAGAATACAAAAAGTAGATGGAATTTCAGTAAATTCCCAACTTTGACACCTTGATCGACATCAGGGCCAAGGTGAAGAAGGCCCATAGAAGAGGAGAGTCGAAACCATATTTACCTTCTCATTTCTCCCAATCATAAAATAACAATAGCAAACCAACCCACTCAAAAGCATCCTTTCCTCCTCCCGCCAATATTAACTACGTGGCCAACACTTCATCCTCTACGTGAAACCACTCCACATCCTCACCTGGATCCAACCAGACCAACCATATCCACCAGACAAGGAGCTATAATGAAGCTCCCCCCCAGTCATATACCATTGGGACCAGTCCACCTCCTCAAATAACAGGAGCCAACCCAACTCCTCAAGCAACCGTCAAAAAAGAAACTTCACTTACCTCTGACAACCTTTATCTAAAGTTTTTCAGAAACTTAGGGTTGCTGAAAAAATCACCCCTCTTGACCCTCGCCCTCCACCCGCTAACCCAATTCCACAATACAACCCATACCTTCACTGTGATTACCATCAGGGACCCGATCATTCCACATATGATTGTGTTGCCCTTCGTCATAAAGTCCAAGACCTTCTGGACAAAGGAGTCATGCAACCACCTCTACCTCCCAAAAACCCAAAACCAAACATCCACTAAAATCTACTACCAATTAACCACATCACCCTTGGCCAGTCAGAAACTAAACACCTTGTTCCCAGTGCCCAGACTGTAAACCCAACTCTTCCCAAAGACACTTGTGCTTCTCATGATGCCGATTTTCAGATTTCCCTCATCGAGGTCCCTGACAGTGATGATGATGACAATTTGATGAATCCTATGAGTTGGACAATCTCTTGGATGAAGAAATAGGTGAATTCCTGAACAGAAAGCCAACACCTGACCATGATGATGAGCTAGTCATCAGTGCCATCCAAACAGAGCCTTCTTCCGAACCATTTGTGCTATGGGTCACAGATGATGAGTCTGAGTCCCCGAGACAGCCACACTCTCATGCCCAAGAGGATGATTTAACCGACCGACTCTTTCACCTGACTGTGACAGACGAGGAGGAGGAGGATGTTGACCACAGGGTAGGCATTTCAAGCCTAGCAACCTTGAGTCTGATGACTTCGTTGAGCGGAAGAAACAGAAACCCGGGAAGGGCTCTGCTGAGGAGCAGATTGAACCAGAAATAGAGGAGCAAGCCATTATCAATTGGCTTAAAGCCACAAATTCCGCCATGTCCATTTGGGATATCTTGATCATGCCCCCTGCCCATCGTCGAGCCTTGGTCAAAAGGCTCAATGAGGAGAAGATCCCATCAACACTTGAACCCGATGATGTCTGTAACCTTCCCAAGGAGGGAGCACCCTTGATCTTCCACATCCTTATTGACCTGACACCTCACAATAAACCTCTCTACCTTACTATGATGGTTCACGGTGTTTCAGTATCCAGAGTACTGGTCGATGACGGATCGACCGTCAATGTCTGCCCCCTCCGCAGGCACATCATCTCGGGCATCAGCAGTTTTCCCCGTCTGATCAGATGATAAAAGGATATGATAATGTCAATCGACAGGTGCTAGGCATCTTATCCCTCCCTATTTCAGTTGGCTCTTTACATTTCACCGTGAAATTATTTATTATCGATGTCGCTACATCATATCACATGCTCCTCGGACATCCCTTTGTCCATGCCCATAGGGCCATTCTATGCTCATTACTTCAGGTGATGCAATTTGATACTCCCAACAGTGTAGTTAAAGTTTTGGGAGACCACCACCCCTCTGTGTGCACCATCGAACAACCTTCTCCAGAAGAATAACCCGTCAGGGAATTCACTTTTAATAGTTCAGTCACAGCATCCACCCTAAACTAGAATACAACATCAACATCAGGATCAACATCCACTTCAGGCACAACCCATGATACTTCCCCACCATCATCCTTTACCTCAGTCCCAGAAGTTAGTCATGTAGATCCAAAACTTTCTCCTGTCTACAACATGATGCGCCGAATGGGTCATCTCCCAGGTTGTGGTCTAGGAAAGTACAAGACAGGCATCCGCTCCGTAATTGAGCTAGTCAGTTGCACACCTCCCTTTGGCTTTGGATATCATCCTTCTACAGAAGAGATAAAAAACCGGAAGAAATCTCGGTACAATCCATACGGGGCGTATCAACTTACCCACATTTTACCTACTCTCAACGGCCAATGGGTCAAAGAGGGCCAGGTTGTCCTTTACTATGGGTTTCCCGAACCAACTTAGTTTGATGGCAAGGTCAAACTAGACTTTGAAATTTTCTATGGCCTCTCCTAGGCAGATATAACATCTTAATCAGACAGTGACTCTGAAACATCTTCCCCCTTAACCCGCAACCACTCCATCGACTCCGGGTCCACTATCGCTTCAGCTGAATAAGAGAATCTTCTCAGCGTTCTCTTTCCAGTAGAGTCGACGGTCCAAATGATCGAGATAGACACAAACTTTTCTTCAGCAGCTCCGCAGGATGGATGGTTGATGGTCTCTGTAACCCCCTAAACTGGGTGTTACTGGCGATAACTCGTGAGGTGCCTCGCAAGTCATTGAAGCCGAAGGAAATTCATGCAAGATACTAAAATAGGTCATACCAAAATGATGATAAACCACCATCATGCATAAAAGCGATCAATCATGACATGCATAAGTCAAGTCAACTAAATCCCAAAACGGGGAACCATAAATCCAAAGTGAACGTCATACGTAATACAAAATCAGAGTATCGATGTCAAAAACATGCAGAGGAGAACAACAATAATATAAATCCTAAGAGACCACACCGCTCCCCGCCGCATCCGTCTATCAAATCACTGATCAAGACCTGTCAAAACAGACAAGGGTAAAATCCGTCAGCTAGCGATAGCTGGTGAGATGA